>JAQGAW010002594.1:0-14708 GCA_034698025.1 Phthiracarus crinitus | reverse complement strand
AGGTAGTGGCATAGCCATAGGTAGTGGCATAGCCATAGGTAGTGGCATAGCCATAGGTAGTGGCATAGCCATAGGTAATGGCATAGCCATAGGTCGTGGCATAGGCATAGGTAGTGGCATAGCCATAGGTAGTGGCATAGCCATAGGCAGTGGCATAGCCATAGGTAGAGGCATAGCCATAGGTAATGGCATAGCTAGTAAAATCCCTTAATAAATATAAAGAATCGGTAAAATCCTTTATTAATATAAAGAAAAAATCCCTTTATTAATATAAAGAAGTGCTGGTCACGTGACCTGTCGACAGACAGACAGACAGACAGACAGAAATCCCAAATTCATATATCTGTCAAGTCAGATAAATAAAAAATACTTATGGGATAAAGTTGGCGAAAATCTTTTAACTGTTTTGTTTGCATTTCTCAGTTGTTCTATGTTTATATGGGAGTATTTTCTAATTAAAGAACTTATAATTGGAGGTCAATATCCAATTTCTGGTGCATTGTTTTGGTCAATTGGCAACATTTTATGGGTTTCTCTAACCTTTTGGATATGTTTTATTGCAAATCTTAATAGAAACGGTATTATAGTTAATTTTGATATAAAATAAAACTTATTTTATTATTTGATTATAATAAAAATAATATATTTAATTTCGATTCTTGATGGCTATATTATTCGAGTTTTATCAAAATTATCATTTGGAGTCTATTTGTTTCATATGAATGTAATTATCATAATGATGTTCTCTGTTAAAGAAACGTTTAATTTCAATCATATTGAAAGGGTAACGGTATAAATAGAGTTATTCTGTTTAATAATTATAATTTCGTTTACTTATAGCTAATCTCATGGATAGTTTGTATAATGATTTCGGTTATTGTTGCATACATTTATTATTTATTGATTGAGTGTCTGACAAATTATTTTGTTAATAATATTATTTTTAATGAAAAACATATTGATATGTCTCTCAAAACAGATTACAATAAAAGCGAATAGTAAAATGTAATAAATACCTATTTTAACATAATTTAATGTTAATTTTAACATAAATTTAACATAAATAACATAATAACGGAATACGGACAAACCATGTTTACCCCCTCTATATTATCCATTTATGATTAATTAATGTTCAATATATAATAATTTTATAATTTTGTAATTTCTATAATAAATATTCCAAAATTTCTCAAAAATAAAGATTATTGCTTAAATAGCATATTTTTAAAGTTTTCAAACTTTACTTGGACTGCATAAGTTATAGTTGTAAAAAAACGCAGTAAAAAAGTTTCACGAGAATTGTGTAAAAAAAACACAGGACATATGCATAAAAAACGCGTAAACAACTTTAAAATAATTTCAAATTTTGCCAACTTAAACGTACGGTCAGTTTATTTCCAACTGAAGAGAGAGTGAGTGCACTCTGAAAGCTATTGGCATTGATATATATATATATATATCAAGAAAACTGTCTTAAATAAAATGCAAAATAAAAACTAATAAATACCTATTTAAACAAAATTTCTATCAAAAATAAACTTTTAAAAATTAATAGGATTTTCAAGATTAGTAATAATCACAATAACTTTTAATAATGATTTCGTTTGTACATTTAAAATTTTATCAATATATTTTCTCTTAACTTTTAAAATACATTTCAATATACATGAGAATCTGGTTTTTATACTTTATTAAACTTTTTTGGATAAAACAATTTTTTCTGATGCTCGAACTTTTGTAGACTTATCTTAAAAAATCTTCAGTTTTAATTCCACATTGTTTTCATGCATACGATTAACATAACCAATTTTCAAATAAATTAATTTTGCAGTTATGATAAATAACTAACAGTGACAGATTTCGGTGTAAATTTTTCTTCGGGTACGAACGTGTTTTGAACAAATAAAATATCATCGCAATGATTATCGTTTGTTTTTTCCACAAAATACGTTGCGATACAGTTTTTATTACTTCGGAATATGTTGTTCGCATTATTACGAGTCAAATGCCTGATGGAAACCTTTTAACAATAAAATAAATATTCAGCATATAAGATATATTTAGTTATAATGTTTTTAATGCAAAATATCCGCATTGAAAATCTTTATTATTTTTTTCGTTTTTAAAATTTTATCTTTATTATTTATTTTTTTACAAATTAAAAAAAAATAATTCTCATTGAATTTTGTTCCAGTTTTAAATATATAAAATGGAACCATTACTATGATCAGTTTATACGTTGCGAACAATTATCAAATAAAGTGTTTCCAGTATTGCTAATTTAGAATTATAGAATATAAATAGTTTTGGTTGTATTTAACTAAATCCACGAGCAAATATTAAATTGAACGAAATTTAATTTAACTTTTCTTGTGTAACTTATATAATGTAAAACAAATCTTGTAGTATTAAAACAAGTTTCCTTTAATTTTGAAAAACCAACATTAATTAATTTCTACTAAAGTGAACTTTCATTTTTTAAAGATAATTTTATTATTTAAATATTAGTCACCAACAAATCCATAAATTAAATATGAAATAAGTTTTTATTATCCATGAATGTCTCAAATGGGTTAGGGGTGCGTGCGCGGGGTGTTAGTTCGGGAAAGGAGATCGCGATTTCAAGTAATTATTAATCAAATTTGAAAAATAATCTGAAAAATCCATTCAATTGAATTATATAGAATGTCTATTATTACCAAAATATTAGAATATAAAATTGTCTGGCATAAAGTAAATTTCGTAATATTTGTAAAAACCTTATATTCGAAAAATACACGAGTTTAGCATTAAAACTTGTAAAATAATTTGTAAAATCCATTACTTTGGTATTTGGTCTGAAGTACTTTGAAGACTAAACGGGTCGATATATTCTAAAATATAGTGTTCATAAGAAATGGCAGATAATTCGAGTAAAAATTCTTCGAATACGATGGCAGCTAAAACTATCTTCTCAATTCGTAAATTCTCTTCCACATCGGTTATGTTAATGATCTCATCATTTCCTCTTGAATTGACATAAATTATAAAAAAATTCAAATTGTAAAACTTAACTAAAATCTTAATTAATAAGTAAAAAATGTTGCATTACATGCATCGTTCAGACATCGGTTCGAGCATAGGTCGAGATGGCGGACGAATTAATGACGCATTGCTTATGCTTCGAATAGTTTTAGCCGTCCATCGAAACATATCTCTTATGGACATTCGTTTTCGTTGTGTATTGTCTATCATTTATTTAAAAGTTTTAACATTTAAATAAAAATTCCAATAATGAAATGCATACATGCATACCATCAACAGATACAATAGAAACAGTGCTTCCTTTTCTTCCGATTGGATAGCCATAGACATCGATCGGCAATTGTTTTGCCTTTTTATCGAATGACAACATCTCTTCTCTGGACCGAAGAAATAGTCTCCGTTTTCTCAATAAATCCTCAAAATTTGGGATTTGAGTTGAATAAGTTTCGATTTTATTTTTCAAATCTGATACTATTGTCCAAAAATTCTTCACATCATTTTGAAAGACAAGTTTCGAATTAAAAAGGAATGAGCGAAGTAATGGTTGTGGATATAATGCGAGACGTGATAAAAGACCAGTTAATTGGAGGTTTGTGTAGACATCGTTTTCGCATAACGATTCTAATCGAGACAACAATGTATCTAAAAATGGACCAATCAGTGAGCAATTAATCGTTTCATCTTCGCATTGGCTTCCAATGAAATTATTAGGCATTTCGTGAATATTGGCACATATTTTCGTATCACTCGAAGTGTCTGTAGAAATCTTAGAACTGGCGTCGTAACGATTACTCCACGATTGCGTCGCTTTAATACATTTTGAGACCACTATATGCGCGTCCTTTAGATAATCCAAATAATTTATCAACAAATACTTAATATCGTTAACGCTTGAAGTCATAGCCACCGAATCGTTTCCATTACTGGAATGCGATAATAAGTCGGTATTGTCAGGAACCACAACAAAGTCATTAATGGCCGCATAATTTTGAGAGGAATAGCAACAGCTCGGTATAAGAAGGAGAAATTTTTGCGCGGAAAAACTGTACGAACTTAAATCGTTTATGATTGTACTATAATTTTCTTTACCACCAAATAAATGTTTACCGGATATTAAATATCTAATCCGTTAAAAATTGATAAGTTAATAATAGAAATTTAAATTAAAGTTATGTGAAATAGATTGTATTCGAAATTTCTTACTTCAAAACTAATTCGAGCAATAAATCTTCACAATTTAATTCCAATAGTGTTCGAAATAAGACTAATGTGACCAAACTTAACTAAATTTGGATTAAATAATCTTATTATTATATAAAGCTTAGTAATATTTCAATAAATAAATAATACCCTCGAATGAGCATTAAGTCTCGTTATCAATGTGTCTAATATTTTCTGATCGTCATATTTTTCAGTGCAAACAAATTTTAGAAAAACTTCTAACAAATTCGGTTCAGTGACATTTCGAATGAATAGATCAAAATACGATGTGGTAGCGATTATCTCTTCGAGCGTATTCTAAAATTAAATTTTCAAAAAAGAATTTTAATACAGAATTAAATATACGGTTACGTGCATATAACGTTAGAATGAAATGTTGTTAAAAATGGCAACTAATAGTATGGTAAAAAGAAATAGAATGTTCAAAAAAGATTATTGGTTTAAAAATTATGTACATAAATATGAATTTAATAAAGTAATTACATAACCCATTAGAATAATCGTGCAATTAATGGATATGCGAGAGTATATTAAAAGATATCAACATCCAATAAATTTAATAGAGAATATAAAATATTATAAGTTATGATTGACCACACATGCAAAACATGCAATTTATTAACGTTAGTTAAACATTAACTCCTAAAATACAAACCGAATATTTTGGCAAATTTTCCAATAAACTCAATGGCACGCCAACGACTTCCTTTTAAAAATTGAATATAAGCAAAAACACAATACAAACAGCATTTCAAAAATAAAATTAATTCATAATTGACTTACATATTAATGAACACAAAATTTTGGTAAACTTATTGTCATTTCAAATAATTTTTTAACAACTAAATTATACGATTTAAATAATATTGTAAGATATATTTTTAATATTATTATATGATTTTGTAAATATTCTTAAATGTTAAATATCCTGGAATTTTTCGTTAAAAATTTTATTCGATAATCGAATAATTTTCGGAAAATATTTTTTAATTTTTTGCGACTATTAACTTATTTGAACTTAATTATGAACAATATATAACATAAATAGAATAAAAATGTTTTGCGGTAAACGTGTAAAAACTAAATTAAAATTGTCATTACTTGATGCAAAGCAGGAGCGATGACAGCAACTAAAAATCCGTTATATACGAACTCCAAAAACTGTTTCGTAATCATTGGATATGACATCTGTGTGACAGCATTACAAAATTCTTGGGAAATTAAAAAATTTTCAATGTGTGGGTTCTCTTGAATATCTTCACGCGTTATCTGAAGCCAGTGCTCCGAAAGTATTGCACCATTTGATAATCTTCGAGGTAGTGATGAATACAGACCACTTAAATCGGTGGACAATAGTAAACAGAAGTTTGAGTGTTCACAGATTAAAATGGCAATTGAATCGTTTTTTCGCGACAGAGCCATACATAACATGAGCGAATCTCTCGCCTGATGACCAATCGGTCCCAATCGATGAATCAATGGTATCAATAAACTGAATACTAAACATCGTGTTTCTCCATCACTAGACACTGAGGGATCGCTTTGGAAAAACACTTTCCAAAGATCGATATTTTCACTCAAACAAATGCACATTGTATTCAATAGAACCACTAAACGTTTTTAAACTTCGACCGGACTATTCATGTCCACGAATTGCGATAATAAGTTTAAAAGCGGTCGAACTAACGGCTGCTGAAACAACGACAATATGACTTAATAGCAGTTCGTATAACTTTATTTGTTCCAATTTCATGATATGAGACCAATCGCCACACATTGCCGACCACTTCAGTAGATTATCGAATATCGATTCGACAAATAGATAGTCTAATAATGGGCTCAATGTAACCGTAGATTTCGTTGATTTAGTTGTTGTCCTTTTATCCAGCATTTCGTTATTTTCTGTGAGCAAAAGCGTTACCATGTGATCGATATGACACACAACACCACTGATGTCATCAACGGTAATGTTGTCGAAAACTTTTCAGTTTCTTATTTTACCCGATTTTGAGATAATTGCCCGATATTACCCGAATTTATCTGAAAATATCAACTTAGAAAAGAAAATTTTCATGAATAAATTATAAATATTAAATATAAATATAAATTATTTATTTGTGGTATTTACTTAAATTATGTGACCCGAATTCAAAGCCGAATTTTGAACTTAAAGCACCCGATTACCCAACCCGATTTTTAGATTTTTTTACCCGAATTATCCTATTCCTGAGTATAACTCGCGATAGTTTAAATAAGCTTAACAAGTTTGAGCATATTTCTATTATTACTCATTAATAATAGCTTTTGCTTTTCGTTAAAAAAGTTATTAGTAAGTCAACCGCGAATTTAAATATTAGTTAATCCAAGTAAATATAATTACGGTATAAAATCTCACACAAATCAATATTGTTTAGTTTAAGTCCATTTGTTTTTTCTTTGATCATTAGGTAACCATATATGTATGAATCGCGATACTTCGTGGACGATAAAAGAGCACGACGTGCACCCTATATCTGGTACAACAGAATACATTGTACCTGAAGATCCATTGTTTTACTCGCATTCACTGAACCGGTTTACTTGCGTGTGATATCACTCGGAAGATAATGTTTTTGAGAATCACACCGGAAATAATTGTTTAGATATGGCGTTGGAATATGAGTATGAAAATTTTCGCAAATATACTGGTGATTGTTCTAATTATGAGTCAAATTTGCCATAAGTTTTCATAAACAATTAAAAGAAGTTCTGATTAATTAATCGATTTTTTATTTTACGAATAAAAAAGCATTAAATAAAGTTAATTGAATAAAATATGTTGATTTTTTAAAAACTTTTTAATGAATGCTTAAAACTTTTAATATAGAAAGGATGGGACGGATAACATAACAGGATAAATACAATTTTTTGTTTATTTTATTTTTTTTAAATTTATTAATTGCATTTTACAATACAATTCGGCTAAACAACAGCCAAAAATGATAGTGAAAGTAAATTTACTTTTAACAAGAATTTTTTTGATTAAACAATATAAATTAAAAGTACTGATTGCTTAAAAATTTTAAAAAAATATGTAATTGAATAGAATAATATAACAATATAATTGTTAGTTTAAATGTAAAATAATATTTAATACACAATATATTGTGTGTAAATCAATATATATCTCAAAGTGAGCTCAATATGAATGTTCATTCTTATTTAATGATAGACTAGTTATCGAATTTAAACCATGTCTTTTATGTGCTATGCGTACACCTTTTACAAAATTATTCAAAATGAACTTATTGGTTAGATTACTAGCGACAAGTGATGAGAATTAGCTCGAAAACTTGAGCTGTAGATGAACTGCGAGCTGAACTGATTTAGTATTTAGCTCCTATTAGTATGAGCTGAGCTGATGAGCTGGAATTTCTCATTATATAAATATATTTTGTATGAAAATTTTACTTACTTATACTTTTTTCTAAACAATACAATAATTTTATAATGACTCATTATTATATGACTAATTTATTTATTCAATCTTTTTTGAATTTTTAGTCATATTTATATACATACTTCAACAGGAAACAGAAAAATACTTTAAAAAAGTACAAAAGTCAGCTCAAAAAGCTTGATATACCGAGCTTGAGCTGATCCTTTGTGAGCTGAGCTGATTTTTGCAGCTCTAAAACTTTAAACCAAGAGCTGAACTTCAGCTCGAGCTTCAGCTAGCTCAGCTCCATCAGCTCCACCTCTCATCACTACTAATGACGGAATGGTAGTTCTTTGTTAATACAGTCCTAATGTATGTCATATCATTTATCAGTTCATAGTCGAAAACATGTCCTTTACTTTAATGCTCTGAAGAAAATTCTTCGGTCGTTAAGTGTCGATAAAAATTGATTAAATTAAATGTGGAGATTTATTAATAAAAAGTATCAGATTATTATTTTACATTCGCAGACAAAGTTAATTCAACTTTATCATGAAATGCTCATTTTTCCTATGTTTGTTGAATAATATTTATTATATTAAAAAATAAATTTTATTATTGTAAAAAATCATTTTTTCAGTGTAAATAAAAATCAAATCTAAATTTGATAAATATTTTAATCGAATGCATTATATATTATGATTACAAAGTTTTACAGTGTTATTATTAAAATAAAAAAGTTCAATTCGTTTTTCGGAATTTGAATCAAATGTACAAAATTTTCCTAAAAAAGTGAGTTTAGTTCTTAGAAAAGTTTATTAATCAATAAATAATAAAATGGCAAATCCAGTGTTGTGCGCATTTCTAATATCATGCTTCACTGAAAAACTTAATCTCAACGAATGTCCAAAAAATTGTGAATGTTATTCAGCGCCTAATCGTAAGAATTTCTCTCCTCTTTTAACTTATCGATCAACTCTTTTTAATTTCTTAAATTATTTGTATAGCTTTAAACGGTATGCTGAACAGTGATATGCAAACCATAAGCCTAGTGTTCGATAATGATCCATTTGGCAAACAGTATGGAGAGTTTGCCGACCAAAATCAAATGCAAACGATTGCCGAAAGTTATTTGATTAATACGTTAGCGTTTAAAAACATTCAAACGACAGATATAATGCCGAAACACTATTTTGATAACTTTTTCATAAGTAATTTAGTGTTCGAGAATAGTATACTGTCAGAGAAGTTACAGCCAATACACACAGAAAATCATAATAAGCATAATATCGAATTAAAAGCGCTCACATTTTTAAATTGTGATTTTATTAGTCAATGAGGTGTTAGGTTTAATTGGACTGTGTTTCACAAATTAATAGATCTGCAAGCGATACATATAGATGGCGGACGTATGCCTGCTTTGGACCCTTTATGGGTCACTATTCCATGTGAAAATATTTTAACTGCAAATTTCATACACAGTGAACTGTGTCATATAAGGACTGGGATTATTGAGAGATGGCTTAAATTGCGTAGACTAACGATTACCGATAATACGATATCGAATTTAGAATGGATATCAACGGTAATGCCTAACTTATGGTATTTGGACGTAAGCCGAAATAAAATCTATGGAATTTTATTTGATTTAACGATAAATCTTCCGCTTTTAAAAGTGTTGAAACTTGATCAAATGACATAAAAATGATTAATTATCGCGATATAATCAATCCTTTGTTGCAATCAAACGTTTTGAGGGAATTTTCTTATACAATTAATTTACCAGGTGTTACTCCTATGTATTGATAATAAATATTTTAATGATTATATGAAAGGTATGATGTTTTGCACGGATTCGAGTATGATTTGGACTCGAGAAGTCTTAAACGATAATAATTCAATAGCAAAAATTTCCAATGTTTTTCGAGAACTCTCTAATTTTAACACTCTGTCAAGAATACGAAACAAATGACTTACCAGTGGATTATCAACCAAAACAGTGCTATACTCTTGAACGCAGCAGTTTCAGTGATTCACTGTGTAAATCATGCAACGCTTCTCATTGTATTCATCAATAAAATTGATGACATTCTAACATGTTTTAACCTTATATGGCGATTAAGTCTATCCTATATGCATATATTCAAACTTCAACATTTAAAAACTTAACATTACTATTTTATTTAGTTTTTGTGTATACGTTTGATCATGAATGCCACTGCTATAGTCTAAATCGAATTAATATTTAATCTAAAATTGTATTTGCTTAATATTTAACGTTACATTTAATTTTATCGATGTTTATATATAGCTTAATGCATGTATTGATAGATTTAAGGATTGCCTATCAATGTAATATTAAATTTTTATAATTCTTAAATAAGTTATTAAACACTCGGAACTAAATGTAACGAATTAAGTGTAAATTTAAGAAATAATATGAATGATAAAACTCATTGTTGGTTAATGTTTTTGTACAACAAATCGTAATGTTTGTGAGAAAATATATCAGAAATATAAATCTTATAATCAATAGGAATTATAACCATTTAAATTTTACGTATTTCAATGACGCATTTACATAATTAGTTGCGTTTAAGTTTAGCAAACGATGGTATTTTGCGATAACGTCGATAGAAATTAAATTTGATTTATTAAATCTTAAAAGTACTATTCAAGAAATTTCATGAAATAATAGTCCGTAAAGGAATAAATATTTTAATTAGAATATCGTAAAATATTAATTATATAATCGCTGTTATCTAATTCTTCAAGAATAGCTCTGTCATCGAATAATTTTAAAATCTAAGTATACCTCTTTATTTAAAATAGCATATAATAAAAAATTTTTAAATGAATGTTTTAACATATTAACACTTATTAATATCTTGTTTAAATTAATTCGGGTATATATAATTATTTCGATTCATCATAAATGAGTCCATCCGATAACTCCAAAACATTTCTAATTGTGATTAAAGTTTATAAAAGAAATATGAATATTCCCTAAAATAATTGATTTACAAAATAAAATTTTTTAATTTTAATTTAATTTTATAAAAAGAAATATTTTTTACTTGGGATCCATTTATTAGAATAAATATGTATGAGAAATATTCGATATAATCTCCAAACTGGCGTTTAAATTCTTTGAGTTTTTCGAGGGGGCATGGTTTAGGCTTTCATCAGGAAAAATTTTTGAAAAAAAATTTTTTGAAAAAAAATTTTTGCTCGGATGGCAAAAATATTGTCCGCTAAATCCGGAGAGTTTAGACCCCCCCCCCCTTGAATTTTGAAAAAGTCGAAATCAGACCCCCCTGACCATCAGACCTTGGGACACCCTGCTTTATACCCAAATAGAAAACAACAGCAGTGTATAACATAATTATTAAATAATTATATAAATTTGTTACTCAAATATTAAATGAAATAAAATTTCAATAAATATGTTATCATGAATCTCACTTCAAAACAATTCTCATTTTGAACATAAATTTATTAATAAGATTAATGAAAATCACACTATTATATAAAATTTTGAAAAAAAATTATAAGGGATGAAAACTAAAATTTAAGTTTAAGTAGTATTAATAGTATTTAGTAAGTAAATCATACAACAATCAAGATTATATAACGAAATAATATTGTAAAAATACTGTATTTTTATGTGATAATGATTGTTATTTGTGAGTTGCATATTTAGTTATTTAGATTAATTAAATTATCGATTGTTTCCGCTTTATTTTATTCCCAATCTATTTGTGATATTTATTAAATAAAACTGACAAATGATCAATAAATTAATTATAATGGTTTCACAATAAATGTCAACTTAAATAATTATTTTATTAGTTCTATTAAAAACTTTTCTATTATAAACGAGATGTTAATTTTACAAAAGTGGGTAAATATGTGTCCGAAAGTACGTCCTCACAGCCAAATGCTCTTTAATATATAGAGTTCAATCAAATCAATGATATTTTCGAAAATTTTTCATATAAAACTGTTTGGTTTCTTAACCGAAGTTATAATTTCGAGACCACCTTTATTAACTTTATAGGTAATTTATAAGTATTAATAAATTGAATAAAAAATAACTTTATGTTATAATACAATCTCACTATGTAAACAATTACAGGATTAAATTACACAGTCTTCTTACTAAGTAAACATTTATTGGAACATCTGTGATCGAATATAGCTTATCAATAGGCAATAATATAAGTAAGTAAACACATTTCTAACCGATATAAGTTATCAGTAAATTAATATCTAACTAAACAAATAATAAGCAGTAAAATAGGCACCCATTCAATGACGAGGCCCATCAGTAAATGATGCGGCCCTCAGCCAATGGTGCGGCCCTAAGTTAATGACTACCTCTTTATATAAAGCTAATTAGTTTAATATAGGGTATATTATAAAACAGTAATCAGGTGTATAATAAAAGAATTATCATGAAAATATTCAATATTATTTTAATTAGGTCAATAGGTTAAAAGTTATCGATTATCAATATCAAACATATTATTGTTTTTCCTATTAAATAATTTATAATAATTTATTTTAATTTATGCAAATGAGATTGGGTAAAATAAATCGATTATCGATAATAAAATATCACGATATCGATTGTAAAATCAAAATTAAGAAAAATATAAATTATGTAAATTTATGCAAAGTAGGTTAATGGACCACTTATACTGACCATTGAATATATCTATAGTCATAATCATACTTATACGTTAAAATAATGTAATAAAAAATTTTTCAAATTTCGGAGGTCAAAGGTCAATGTGTGGTCCTAACACAAACAAAGTAGTCCTATTAGTATATATTTACCCTATAATAAATTATGAATCATTTAAGTAGCGTACACTACCACGGTATTACTCTAGCTTTAGATATTTTTCACTGATAAATGAAGTATCTTTTATCTCAATCTACATAGCGTTACAGATAAGCGTAACATGCATATACTACTATGAGACTACCCTAAAACAAGTTATAACTATAACACATTACAACCATATCTATAACATACATATTATGAAACATCGATAACCACGCCTATACTAAAAATACTGATGCTCCACTAAATAACGAGTTTACATGTTAAAAGCGAGTTGCCAAGTCGACATATACTTTGTAATCTCCAATAATGTGACTAAATCCAAATGAAATGATATAAATTTCAAAATAAATCGAAACTTAAATTTTTATCTTTAATAAAAAAGTGTTTGGGTGGCAAAAATCTTTATTCAATTTATAAAAATTAACTTTACATTTAAAACATATATAATAAAAAGCGACCTAGACCCCACCCGACCCACCCAGACCCCCAACCGACCCACCCAGACACCCACCCGACCCACCTAGACCCCCACCCGACTCACTCAGACACCAAGCCGACCTAACAAGACCCCATTTTGAAGGAGCCTATTAAGGAGCCACATTTTGAATTTTATATATATGATTTTAAGGTAATATTTATTACCGATTAATGTTGTTTTCGTGGTAAACATTTGTTCGTTTTAATTTCTTTGCTTCAAATCTGTTCGGGTCGTTTAAAAGTTTGTTTCTAGCTGAACATTTATTACTTCTAACGTTATAACTTTTTTTTATATATTCTTAAAAAAATTATAACTTAAAGTGAAAACAAGTATAAAATAGTTTAAAAATAAATAATAGTAATGAATCAACGGTTTTAAATAAAAAATATTAATTAAATTTTATCCAATTATAATCCAAAGATATTGATGTTTATTGAAAAAGTTAACAAAAAAAGAGTTGGATTTGATTTTTGGAAATTATTTATCATTAATTATTTCACATATTATGAAGTAAGTTAAATCAAAAACATTGTTTGACAGTTTAATTTTGAGTCCTTTATTTACAGTTGAATGCATTTATGGCCGCATTTGCTTAAAATTATTTTGTTTACAATTACAACAATTTCAACAATGCAATTATTCGTATTTGCTGTGCCGTGGAGTTTGTTTTATAAGTTTGCGGCTAGTTTTGTTTCCAATATAATGTTTTGGCAATTAATTTATTTTTACGTATTATGCTATTATCTTAAATTTAAATTTAAAGATTTAAATGTAAAGTTAAAACAAGGGAAAATTACACGAAATAATGTAAATGAAGAATTAAAATATTTTAATCAATTGCTTATTTTAACCGTTAACTTTTGTCTTGAGCGGTTAAGCGGTTAAAGTTAAGAAATAAGGGCCGATTAATAGAGTTTCTTTATCCCGTAATTCAATTTTAAATAAAACCGAGTTAACCTGTTAACTCAAATTAGTTTTTTAAATAATTTTTCATTAATATATTTAAGAAATCGGGCATTTAGAAAAATTATTTAAATTTAAAGTGTGTTAGAAATTTAAATTATTTTTCACAATATGAATTTCAATTATAAAAATTTTATTATAATTTAATTTTATAATTTGTGTCATATTACTCTTATTTTATATTATAATTGATTATAAAATATAGTCAAAGTTTGAGTTAAAATTAGTCAAAATTCTTTTAATTAGTCATGGTTAAAGTTAAAGTTAAAATAATGTTACAGTTAAGACATTTCTTTAACTTTTAACTTTAGTGTATTACAAAAGTCCATTTATCTGATCTATTTTTGTCTGGGCTAGGTCTGGCTAAGTTGGGCTATGTTGGGATAGGTTGGGCTAAGTTGGGCTATATTTGGCTTTGTTGGGCTATGTCGAACTATGTCGGGCTATGGCGGGCTATAACGGGTTATTTTGGGCTATTTAGGGTTACGTTCGGCTATGTAGGGTTACGTTTGGCTATGTCTGGCTAATTTGGGCTAAGTTTGACTAAGTTTGGCTATGTCGGGCTATGTAGGGTTATGTTAGGCTATGTCGGGTTAAGTTGGGCTAAGTTGGGCTATGTCGGGCTATGTAGGGCTACGTTGGGCTATGTCGGGTTAAGTTGGGCTAAGTTGGGCTATGTCGGGCTATGTCGAACTATGTCGGGCTATGTCGGGCTATGTCGGGCTATGTCGGGCTATGTCGGGCTA
>JAQGAW010002593.1:0-14711 GCA_034698025.1 Phthiracarus crinitus | reverse complement strand
TTACACTACAACCCCAGTCAGCTATCGGTCAATGAGTGTCCACTAGACTCGCGTACTGATCAGGACTGACGACTTCATAAGTGCGTGATAACAAGAACGTTATTTGCTATAAGAAACAATAAATCTCCACTTCGATTGTAAGTTATGTATTGGACAATGGTATAGCATAACGTAACGATTGTTGTTTTTAATAAGGAAATGACTAAATCAAATGAGATATTTTCCTATTGAATCGGTTCATTTTATTTAGTTATTAAAGGTTATTAAATTAAAATTTCATTTCATTTATGAAATAAGCACGATTTTAAAAAAGCTAGAATTTATTATGAGTGATAAAATATTCATGTTATGAAGCATTTATATTAGTTTATACTTTATTAATTCGTGACACTTTAAATTAATGAGCTAACTTTGATTATTTGCATATTCAACGTTTTGAAAGCATTGTTTTATACCACTTAAACATAATGTGGTGCATATATTTTAATATTTATAATGTTTATTAACGTAAGTTGAAAATAAGAAGCAAAATATCTTTATAATATTTAAGTATATTACGATTAATGTAATGAAAAAAATTTAAAGAATTGTATAAAATTAATTGAAAATTACGATTTTGTCTAATATTATGGTAATTATGGTGTAATACCTACAAGTAATTAAAATGTTATTCTAAAAATATGGGGTATTTGTCAAATATATTCCTAAATATTATAAATATTTCAAATCAAACAGTAAATAGAAACCAAGCTTATTATTGATTAAAATGTTTTGCATATTAACATACCGTTAACAACAGATACAAATAATGTATAAAAATGCAAACTTTTAGCGAACTAATAAATAATAATATTCTATAATACGATAATAATACAACTATTATGCCAAATCGCTGTAATAGTTATTTTATTATGCTTTTATATTTTCATACATTACAAGTGACATTGTTTTGAAGGAAATCGACAAAAAAAATTATTGTCAATCATTATTTAATGGCACAGCGCTTAAAATAAATGTTAAGAAGATTTATCGGGAGTTAAACATTTTACTCAAATAAAGCGAATGGTCGGAAGAATTTATATCATCGCAATTAGCCTTAAAAGAAACCAATTTTGCGAACACGAAAAGTCTCTATAAATGCTTACTTTACGCGAGAGTTGAGACGCGAGGATCGATCGGATTCACGCAGTTTGTTATAAATGGTGTTTACGAACAAAGAAAGCTTATGTTTTGATTTGCTATCTTTTGTGTGGAAAAAGAGAAATGTGTGTTACGCTTGGATTTATTTTAAAAGAGAGTTACGCGCTTCGTAGCGTAAAACTAATTGATTTTAATCATGTTTGGATTTTACAACTGAATAATTTATATTTTAATTGCCATATATATATAATTAAACCGTTTGGAAATTCGAAAAGAAATAAATAAATATAAAATAACGTTTCGAAGAAAATTGCTTTGAGACTTGAGAAGTTCAGAACATCGCATATTTCAATATATTCGTTACAGTTTAATCAAAGGTTTCCTAAGAGAAGGGTTTTGGCCCCTTCTCTAATGTTAATAAAAGTAGACAACTTGTATCCAAAATTTTAAGAATTCAAGTGTAAAAATAGTACATTTTAACTGTTGATTTTTGTCAATCCCATTAAATTTGAAAAAATTATCGTTTAAATTTGAAGAGAATTTTGAGGACTTGGCTAAAAGTCTGGGTTGAAAGTCAAAATATTGTCACTTAAACTTGAGTTTACAACCCCAACTAATTTAAATAAAAATAGATAAAAACCCACCCTAATTCAGTAAAGCGTTGTTACAGTTAGTACTTATTACAGTTAGCACCCCTTTTTAAGCTTAGATCTGACTTTAGTTCATTAGCACTGCCTGTTGAGCAAAAAAGATGAAGATTAATGGTTTATGCGATTTGATTAATTAATTGAATAAAAATTACTTTGAATACGTTGTAAACCGCGTGAAAGTAATTGGAAGTGTGTTTAGCACTTTTGTCGGAAAAAGTGCTCGCTCTGTGTGAGTTAAATCTCGAGTTGATATAGTTCTTGACTTCCTTATTATTCCTTATTATTTCTTACGCTTATTATAGCGATCTTAAGCCAACTTTTGTTTTTTATTAGTGTAAAAGATTTAGTGTTGCTTTACATTCATTTTTAAATTGTGCTTTACTTTTACATTTTGTTTTTTACTTTTTGTATTTATATTTTAATATCAATTGTATTTTACTTTTGCTTTTATGTGTAATTTTAATTCCAATCGTAATCGGATTTTACGTCTTGAATAATATTTCATTTCAAACTTATTTTGCTTTTGCTTCAGATTTTCATTTCAATTGAATATTATTTTCACTTATGTTTTGCTTTTTTTTTATTTTCTTTATCATAGTATTTTAAAAAATTTAAAGTTAAAATAAATTTTATTTTACTTCTTCTTTCTTAATATTAAATTCGATGGAAATTTGCTTTTATTTTTTTCCATTGAGAAAAGCCTGTTTAAACAAAGTTTACAACAAATATAGATTTTAGTTTTAGCAATTATAGCATACTTTAATTTGATTAATTTTTATAGCATTTTTGTGACATTTGATTATAAATTTTTATAATGCTTTAAATTTACCAAATGATTCAGAAATTCGCATTTTATATTTTTCTTGTGATAGTAATATTTTCAAAAAATTCATCAAATAGTCTAGAATTCCAATTATTTACTTAATGTTTGGACTCTAATTAAATCAACGAGAGATTTTGATTTTAAACAATTTTGAATAAACACATTTCTAAAATATTTATTATTATAGAATATACTTACAAATAAAAGCAGTGACTTTATTGTTGTGACTATAGTTTGAAACAATCAATTTTTATTCTTAATCGATTTCTTGAGATAAAAATTGTTATTTTAAAATCACGTATTGCCTCCTATAACGCCACTTAAGTTAGTTTTTAAAATTTTTCAAGAGCTAATATGATTAGCAAAAAATTACTATGAAAAAATCAATGCTTTTAATTAATTCTCTATTTATATTATTACTAAGGATAGTGATTTCATGGAAAATATCGCATTTTTCTTAAATAATATGAGATTAATCTGTTAAGATCTATTAAAAATAACTAACTAATTAAAAGTAGTTTTATTTTCTCAGATTTTCCCGGTTTAGGCAGTTTATAAGAATAATCCCTGAAATCCACATATTTTGAATAAAGTTACCGATTTTGCTATATTTACAAAATTTGGTTAATATTAGGATAAAATTCTTCTATAAGTATTCATTGTACTTATATAAGTATGAAAGATAATAGACAATAATTACACAATCTAATCTGTAGACTTTCCATATCAAAATCTAAAAAGATTTCTGAAATTTCTTAATATTAACAATAATCAAAATTTCCTTGAAGTGTTCTTGGTTTTACTATAATTTTATTTTCCGGTTCCCTCCCTTTTTAACTACTTTTAGTCCCGAAAAACACTATCCCTTTCAACGCTTTTGATTAAAAATTACAATTTCTTTCATTATCACATCGAAAGTTGCTAAACAATAAGCATAAAATAAATTTCAATGCAATGTTTTGGATAATGAAAATCAACTTTTAGAGACAAAAGCTTAGAAGATATAAGAACTAAAATGATTAACGGCTGCGAAACAAATTGCACATCTGTTTGACATAACCTTTTCAATATTCTTTATTCTAATGCGAAATAAATTAAAAACTACAAAAATTTTTGTTGATGAAAAAGAATTTTTGATTATGTATGCAAAACCGGGATAATAATAATAATAATCTAAGCTTTTGTAAAGACTTATCGTATAAAATAGTTTCGGTTCATTACGCAAACAAATGAAACGATTATTGATTAAGCGATAACCCAAATACAACTATTCTTCCATTTACGCGAATCGTACTGTTTGTTACCATTATATGCAAACAATACATATATGCATGCTGTGTGTGTACATATGCTGTAATGTATGTACATATTACAGTATATATATTCTACTGCTACTCAAGTACTACTACAAACTCAACCAGTTATCAACTCCTAAATTCCTGTAATATAATTCAAGAAATAAATCAGTTCTTTGTAATAATAGGGACGGATTTCGAAATTATATAACTTAATAACACCGTATATTATAATTTTTGGAAATTAGATTCCGAAAAATAGGAACAAAAAAACTGAATATTCCACGCGAATTATCCTATCAATCAATAGCGGAGTTTAAGTGTAATTTCGTATACAGGCGTACAGTATATAAAATTATACAGATTCGCGATCAAATAAGTTGTAGAACATTACTGTATTATGTTTGTTAAGCACGTTTTTAATGCGCACATTAAATATTGAAATGAGAATTTTAATTTCGAATAATTAGTTTTAATAAAATTTTTTACATAAATCTCGCAGTTTTCGCTGCAGTTGTCATTTATAGTTAAACAACGATGTCGTATATTTTAATAGTATGTATTAAAAAATTCTAAATTTAAATATAGTTTCACATCAGATAACCCTAAAGTCTATAACAAAAATTGAAAATAATTTAAATGGCATGAAATAATTACGACGTTAATAGAAAAACTAAATTTCTAACGCTAACATTCGTTATAAAATGTTTAATTTGGCACAGAAAAAAACGTCTAGCAAATTGATTAATCAAATGCGAAACTTAGACAATCACTTAGACAATCAACTGAGGCGCTGATAATATACATACGGCAGTCGATATAACAGTAAAAAGAGTGAATAGTATGAGACAAAGTCTGTCGATGACAGTGGCGGCGAACTTCCATTCAGCGATGATTTCCCTGCGCTCTTCCTCTTTCCGCATGCGGTTCGTCAAGAATTTCATTTCCCATAAAATCGCGACCATCTTATTGTGTTGGAAATTAAATTCCTTATGATTGCGATTGTTTGCGGAATATTCAACGCATAGCTGATCACTACACCCGCAACACTGATCATCGCATTGATTCTTACGCTGATTAAAACACTGATTAGTGAAGGCATTTATGTGTGAGTTCGTGTAAAAATCGTTGTTAACATTATTAATTGGATCATCGATTTCATTCATGTTTAATTCATCGTCAAACGAGTTCCCATTCGTAATCGTATCGAATTGATCGCTATTTGTTTCGATCCCTTTCTTTCCCAAGTAATTCGTTTGATTCAACGTAGAAAGCGGTCGATTTTTGGCAACAGATGCGGTGAACCGGCGTTCAGGAGGTTTGATGCCGTATCTGTCCATTCGTAAAATCCACGGCAACCACTTTAACATTATAGCTTTTATCTAAATCAATGCCCATTCACTTTTTATAGCAATTATGTAATGTTTTTTTTTGTTCGTCGATAAATAAAACATTTCAAAATAAAATACCATATAATTCATTTCATGGGTGGGTATCGTTCTGTGATGGAAGTTGAGCACAACAACGGTCATAACCACGGAAAACGCTACCATAATCATTATACATCCGAAATAAACGGCTATATAATTAATATTAAGTAATCAAGTTTTTTCGTTTATATTAAGTACTGTAAATTATATAATAACGGTAGGAAGAAATTATGGGAAAAATTCTAAACATAAATATGTTGGTGGGTTTACATTGACTATAATTACTCGTAAAAGTTTATAAAACTAAAATTTTAACATTTATTTTGAAAAGTTCAGCCAAAAAACTAAATAAATTTCCTAGATTTATTTAAATAAATCTCCAATCAACTCATGACCATATAGGGTTCGGACACTTATTTGTCTCTGGTATAATTTTTATAATTTTAAGCGATAAATCAAAATTTTTTATTAAATGGGGTTCAATTAAAATTTTTATATTCCGGTAAACGCATTATAAATTATAACATTTTAAAAGCTAATAAAAAAGTGCACTATGAAACAAAAGTGTCAATGTCATGATCGGTATTATAATGCTAACACGTAAAAATTAAAAAATTATGTAATATTTGACATTATTTTTAAAAATGGTGTGAAAAATACTCTATTGCAGTTATTAGTAATCAAAAGCTTCTTTTGGCTACAGCGGTCAATTCACAGCAATATAATGTTATATTGAGGTATATTTTCATTAATACTCACCTATAATTGATATCGATTCAGATGTAGCTAATAAATAAATAAAATACCAATTGTAATCATTACAATGTAATTGTAAATAATCTACTTTTGCTTTAATTAAACTATTATTATCTTTAAAATTCAATAAAGTGTACTAAATATAATCGCAGTATTGTTATTATATTAATGATCCATTTTTGTGGTTTCGTTTAGTTCGTTGACGTGTAAAGATCAACTTCGATAAAGACTTTAAAGATTATTAAATTACCCGTGAAAAGTTTGGCGAAATTGAAAAACAATTCAATATTTAACGGTTGTATTTAATGTTTTATTCAAAAAAGTAAGCTTTAAACATTTATTGATCAGCCTTTTTAGAAGTAGTTATAAAGAATTGGTTTGTTCATCCGTTAGTCTGTGCACTCTTTATATTAAATAAGGAATTTCCCAAATTTTTCTTTCATTTTAATAAAGTAGTTTTTTTCATCAGGCAAAAGTCAGACAAATGATTATTTTGTAAAAGTTCGAGACAAAATAAGCTTTAAAGAACGCTTTTTAATAAAATATCGATTTTATAGCTTTATAATTTTTTAATGGCATATAGAGTATAAAATATATATTTATATATTACTCATATATAAATTTAAAATTCAAAATTATTTTGTAATATTCAGACGTCCGATTGAAATAAACTTCAATATAATTTTTAGATATAATTTTTATAGTCGTTTGTAGTGGTTTATTCTGATTCAAAAAAATTTATCCCTACTGAACGATAATTCATTATTTTCTTAAATAAATCGCGTAAGCGGACGAAGAGACAAGCAATTATGAACTAACTATTAATTAACACAACAATGGAGAATTTTTGATTTGAAGTTCTATTGTTTTACATTATTTCTCAATTAATAATTTTGTTCTATGAAAAATAAGACGAAATCTTTAATTATAATATAAAAGTCGCCATAGTTATCGTTATTTATTATAAAACTTCCTTAAAATTTATTATACAAGAAACTCAATTTTTGTAAAAACTTTCGTATATTAACCATAACTTCTAAGTGATACGATAATTAAAGAAAGAATTTTTTTGCGAAACCCGTTACTTCACGTAAAAACTTGAAAATTCGTCGAATATGTTCATTGAGAATTAATTTCATATAATTTCAAGAAACCATTTTTTTTGTTGGTTAATTAACTATTTTCATTATTGAATTTGATTCGTTAACAATGTTATAGCTATCAAAGCCATGATATTTCTTAGCATAATATAATCAAGATTTCTATCTTCACTCACTATTCAATAGTTTGGATGGTAAGTACTTGTGAACAATAGTGCTTTAATGATATTGATTTCTTTCATTCCATCGCAATTTGTAATTTACAACAGTTTGTCACTTTAATATATAACATTATGTAAGCAAATATGCTAATGATTAGGTGTAACAAAATGCTACTGCGTTAGCATTGAATTCGAAAGTTTTTTTAAGGAATAAGAAAAATCTTTAAAATTAATAGATAATATTTGTATATTTTATTTAATATTACACGTTTCATTATTAATAAGTATAAAATATGTTTTAATTGGAAAATTAATAAGTAACGTTTAAGCATTTAACTCATGCGAAAAGCTATCAGTTTAATTGGAAAATTTTTAATTTATTAAATAATTAACAAATAATTATTTTCCGACACAACAGATTAGTAGTTTCTGTTTAAAGTTAAATTTATTTTAATGGTTCAGTTCCATTTTGAACCAAATGGAACGAAATTATTCAAAACCAATGTGAGTAGCTATTCGTACACTTAATTTTTTTGTTAAAGTTAAAAATATAAAAAAAATTGCCTTCCATTTCTATGAATTCTGAGCTGTCATAAATAAGTATGGCTTATTTTATTTCAAATTTTGCACAAAATAATAGCCGATTGAGTCAACCCTTATTAAAATTCTAAAAATGTGCTCTCTATTATGCTCAACATAAGCTGCATATAAATAATACTACTTTTAAAACAATAAATCAAATTAAAGATATGAAAACTAAAACAAAATAAATAATTTTAACATTAGAGTGCATAACATAAATATCAATATTTACCCCAAACCTGATTACAATATTTAACATATACAAGTAAATATCAATAAATTATTTCTAATAAATTATATCATTCGAGCTTCGATTTAACGCGATATACCTTATTTCGGTTACATAAAGAAAACTTCGGTACTTTCTCTATAATATTTAATTTATTTATTTAAATAATATATTGAAAAGGAAAATTAAGCCAAAATAAGCCATTCAAGGACGTATCGATCGGAGCTTAGCATTCGAAAGAGCGTTAGAGTGTGTGTTACTGTAATGCAAAGCACTTGATGCCGATGCATATACAGATGCGCACCAAATTTTTCAGCTTAATTTGTATTGTAGTACAGTATGATTTGATACGAAAGAGTTTCGCACTGTTGTCAATAGAAAATTCTAAAAATCTTGTTACATTCGACATAACTGCGATTACTAGTAGTTTTTCGTCGCATTTTATGTTTATGTACATTTCAAGTGCTTTAAAAAGGGAAATTTTATGCAAGCATAGCAAGTTGTTATATACGATAATTTAAACCATTGTTATTTATTTTGCAGAATATAAGCTTATAGCTTACCGGTTTCAGTCTCATTACTATGCGTTTTTTTGACAAACTCTAAATTAGCTCTTATTATATTTTATACATAAGTAGCAAAGGATGAGTGCTTTCAATGCAATATTAACCACTTTTTTAAAACAAAAATGAAGACCATTTTCCGAATAATAATAATAAATATTTAAAAATAATTAACTCATGATTACCTGGCAATATTTTGCTTAACTGCACGAGGAATACCTAGAAAATTGGATAAATATGAGGATAATAGTAGAAAATAATATCAAAGCAAAAAAAACAATGAAAAAATCATGTCATAATGATTACAGTCATCGACAATAGTATAGTGACGCCTAACTGTAACTTTTCGCCTGAATCGGGAGGCAATGAGAACCCAAGCAAAGTCATCGACGACAGTATAATGCATGGAATTAGCAAATTGAATCCATAATAAAGCGTTCGCCGTCTCATGTGAATCGTAAACGTGATGTCAACGTACGGCGCGGGACAGCAATCATAATGTATCAGGTTATGAACTGCCGGAATTGCTTGCGTAATAAATTTCGACCATTAGTGGAATGAAAATTTTTTTCGGCTCAAATACGCGTATCAAACGCATAGTTACCTACTAAAACCCATTCACCGTTCGGTATATAGGATGAAATATCTCCTTTCTCTTCTGGTAAGCGTAGATCTAAGGCGAATCCATCATACCTGTAAAACATAGCGATCACCTGAGACCTATCATAGACTAGACGGTATCATATTCCTACGTACGTCCAACTTCCGAATTTCATTTCGCATCGTTGGTCGTCGAATGGAAACCAAGTGATATCGATTTTGCACGTACTCTTAAATATACCTATCATATTAAAGTGGTAACTTTTCATGGAATATAAACTGATAAAAAATTTTGTTTATGATGAATACCTGGGGGAATGTAAGTACAACTGCCGTTGTTTTTCACCACAACGTTTGTTTTATATGTGCTGTCAAATTTTTCGTCTGCACTGCTCTTTCCATACATAGTGTTTTAGATTTGTATTACGTTTTCGAAACAAAGAAAAATTAATTTTTTTAGTGTATTCTGGTTTATAAATTTTTATAGATAATATAAGATTGATGATCTTGTTTATTGGCCATTTTTAAATTAATTATATCATCTATAATTAATATTATTTTATGTACTATACCGGTATTGTTGCGCAAAAAATAATTAAATAAAATAATGACAGAATCGGTTAATAATTAATTTTAATTTATAAAATCTCTCTATCTTGGTATTGTGATAGTACAATATTGTGAACCAGGGTGTTTCACGCTTTGATGATATAGGAGGGGTTTCTTTTGATTTTTTAAAATTATTAGGAGAGGGAGTAATCATTACGCTTAAATTTTGTTTAAAAAATTTTTATTTTGAATATTTTGCGTGCGTAAACCAAATCCAAGTAAAAAGAAAATCACAACAAATTTAAACATATGATTTTTAAAATTTATTTCAACGGTTTTGTTTGATAATTTTTTTTATATTTGACCAAAAATATTTCATCATTTTCATTTTTTTGTCCTCGAAATTTTGGTAAGGAGGATCGACTTTTTCAAATTTGGGTAGGAAGTATATGAACACTATCGCCCCAACCCATCGAGTGACCCCTCATTTTAACCTAATTTTTTAAGCTGAGTTTAAAAGTTTAGGTGTAAACAGTAATATTTTGAGATTTTTGCTACATTAACCCCTTGTAGTCACGCTCACTCGAAACCCCTACCTATTTTTTATCCCTTCTTTTAAAGCTGAATCCAAAGATATTCATTTCTATAAGGTAGGGTCTCCTGTGGAGGAGCCTATAAAGGGATAGACAAGCAAATTATTGATTTTATATATCAGTTATAATCAAAAATGGAAAAATGTTTCAGTTTGCAGTAAGGAAATAAAATTAAACATTTAATGAATAAGGATGACAAATATACAATGCATTATTATTGGAACACGTAAATTAGTTTTAAAAGCCAAATTGGAATGAAGCTAAATCTGCTTATTAATAAGACAGACAGAAATGTTCAAATACATAAGCTGGACTTGTCTTTGATAGTTAGATATAAATTTTATTGATTATCTGAGTGTAAATATCTATAGATAGTGATGGGTGCTAAAAGCTCGCGCTCATGTGCAGGTAAAATGAAAAAGCGTTCACTTTGTTGACGCGCTCGTGAGCTGAATTTACTTAGCGCTTTATCTTTTATGGATTTTTGATATAAACAATTTTAAGACGAAATAGTAGAAAATTATTTTCGCAAATAAATAAAACTAAAGAATAAGTTTAAACAAGAAAGAGAATGAACATTCATAATGAGTTCACTTTGTATTATATTCTGAGAAAATTCAATAGTAAGGTCAAATTTTTTGTATATTAAATATTTTTTGCGTTTTATTTATTTTATTGATTACTAACTACACTAAATTTTCAACGATAACTCGCACTCATGTATAGCCCGCATCTAGCAATTTAGACCAAAAGTTATTTTACTTATTGTATATCCCGCATCCCAATTATAGCCCGCAGTAAGAATTTAGGTTTCATACATAAAGTTTGACCATTTTAAGACCATTTTATGCCTATCTTTAGTTATTTTTATCTCATTTATGGGTATTTTTGGCCATTTTAGAAATCACTTAATAAATATAAAGACCGGTGTATAAGGACAGAAGCACATCCCAAATCCAATAGCTCCTTTGGACAATGTGAGCTAAAAAACTTTTGAAGACTTAAAAACTAATTAATTGATTGTATTTAAATAAATAATGTATAAAATAAAAATTTTAATTTAAATAATAATTATTTTTTATTTTTTGATAGTCTACGCTCGCTCCTGCTCAGCACCTAATCTCATAGTTTTCGCTCACGCTTCGCACATAAAATCCCTATCGCTGTGAAATAATGTCTAAACTAAAATTTATAGCAAGCGGTGTCAGCAATACGTATAATTATAGTGTAAGAGTATAGAGATTATAATGACAGATATTTTTAAGGAAGACTAGAACCTAACTCAGTTACGCTGCTTTAAACCATTTATCTAAAAAAATAAGTGTGTAAATAAAAATGCCTTACTTATAAAAATTTTGACATATTTTTGTTCGTAATGTGACAACTATGTTGAAATTCTTTTCCTTTCATTACATGTTATGGAAACATTACTTCATTCATTTTATTCGGTCATTATTTTATAAAACAAAACATACCTATTATACATGAGTATATCAGGTTTCCATATTTTTCCGGGCGTTATCCTCAAGTCTTGAATTCCTCCGTATTCACTAGCATTCCAACGCAAATTTGTGTCCACCCATTCCTTTACGATATTATATCAATGCATAGAACATGGTTAATAGCATATATATTTTTAGTAACATATTAAATAAATAAATTAATATAATACGGTAACTGAATCTTTATATTATAGCAAATGATTATAAATAACTGATTTTGATAATAAAATTTTTTACTAATGGTTAATAATTTTTCGCTTAAATCCTATGAGTTTACCACCCCTTAAATTTTAAAAAAATTAGTTAAGAGACCCCCTAGACCTTGGATCTGTGATACCCTGGTGTTTGTTAATAAAAGAATAAAATGAAGCTTAAAATTTAGATATCATTTATAAATATTAATTATAAATTACTTTAACTTATAAGATAAGCCGATTATAAACTTAATGTGATTACAGTCCAAGTATTTTTTTTTGTATAACAATTGCATACTTACCAGATTTAACCATACGTTCGACGTTAATACTTGATTTTTTTCATCCTACATATTAATATTAAGAACTTATTTCATATAAATTGTTTTGCAATTACTTTTGGCAAATAATATATTCGCTATAAAAGATTAATTAATAAAATCTCAAGCAATTTATTAATTAGTTTTGGTTCGTATTTATCTTACTTAATGGAAAAGAATATTATGAAACAAGAAAAAATTTAAACATATCTATTTAAAAAAATATGTTTAACACATACCACATCAATGATTTGCTGCAACGTAAGACCAAAGCTTACGATTATCGGTTCCGACTCATTGGCGACTGGTCTTTCTAAAACTTGATAATTAGCCAACAGGTCATTAAGCAATCGTCTTTCGAAAATCCCTTCATAAGAATCTAATAAGATTTTTTGACGACGAAAATTGAAGTTAATTTTTTTGAATGTAAAATATACAAAAAGTTCTCACATTTTGGCAAACATATACAGACTAAGAATATCTTAAAATAGACTGTTGAATTGATTGTATCCAATGATTTACGATTTAATTCACGAAATAAAGCGAATATCGAATCAAACATAACGACAATCAAAATTTAACGATAAACAACGTGTTGCTCTGTTGTCATACACTTCATACGAATATTTTTGAATGGATAGCCATCTAATATATTCGAGCGCACGTTCAAAATATTATTTACACGTCGTATTTATATAACGAATAATTTCATAAATACGTGCACAGGTTATCTAGTTTTACGTATCAATTTATAGCTTTTATGACGGATTAATAAATTACTGGAATGATTGAAATGATGGCAAATTCCAAAATGATTGCTATAACAGAACACATAGAACATATCGATGGACTTGTTTGCGATGCGTTTTGGATGTTTCGCTCCTTTCAATAATACGGTGAGACTTATTTGAGACATCATTAACGCATGCGCAATGCGCGCATAGACCGTATTGCTTTGTTTATCTATTTTTTAACCTTACAGTTAAACAGTAATTTTTTAATACGAATGCTTGAGATTTTTGAAAACCAAAGGTTTTGTAATCATAATCATAATCATAATCATAATCAATAACAAAAGTTTAAAATCAATATATTATTGATTTTATAGCTATTACCGAATTGCAACGTTCCGTATAATCGCAATTAATTGTACGCATCCATTAATATTAACGCGTAAAAAGCAAAAAAAAAATCGAAGTTACATTCATCGTAAACGCTATACAATCTTGCAATTACAGAGTAACGTTAAATTATATTAATATGGATTCTAATATTTGAATTCTTATTTTTTGTTTGAATTTCTCTTAAAACTTTTTTAAAGCTCGTTTTTGTAAAGCTTTATGATTATTGTCATTATGGCGAACCACTATAAATAGTTCGCTGCAATCATATTAAATGTAATTAAACCGCTAAATAATTAAGTTTTAATTTTTTTTAATGTCATATATTTCCCCATATATTCAACAAAAAATGAAAATTCGTTCAAATGTTATATAAAAGCGTTCGTTATAACTGGTTAAAATAATTAGGTATAATTAGGTAAATTCAAAGCACAAATACTCATCTAATAAGCAATAACTAGTTGTGAAAGATAACTTCAAAGGAAAATTTTTAAATATAGAAATATTTTCTCAAAAACTAAAATCAAAATACAGCTGTGTAGGTAAAGTTTTCCCACTTGTAGGAAAAGGATTCCCATCTTCACTATATTGGGCGGGATTGTAGGAAAACTTTTCCCGTTTGTATTTTAGACTTTCACATAACGTGCGTATACGATATTACTGCATGTGTGCAGCAATAGTGTATGTCTAAAGTGTCTAAAATTCGTTGAAAAAATTATTTAAGAAAATTATTAAAATTACACAAAACAATATGTAACAATGCATCTTTGATAAGAAAAATAAAAAATAATATTTTTTTTAAAATTATCAAAAATTTGAGATATAGCATAAAAAATTAAAAATGGGAAAACATTTCCTACAAACCGTAAATAAGCCACTCCCGGGTGAAAAGCTTTCCTACAAGTGGGAAAACTTTACCTACACAGCTGTATATAAAATTTAAACTCTCATTTCAATATTCGTATCAATATGTTATTCGATCTGTAAAAGTTAATTGATTGTTACCGTACTATTAAAAGTAGTGATTAGTGATTGAAAATTTTAGAAATTTGAAGTCCACTAACGTTCCACTAACGCTCCAAAAAATTGTACTAACGTTCCAC
>JAQGAW010002592.1:0-14713 GCA_034698025.1 Phthiracarus crinitus | reverse complement strand
TCTAGATTTCTTGTAAGCTTCAAGAGTTTTGTTTAATATTATATAACTATCTGGAGAGTTATTTAGTTCCTTTTGAAATAAATTTAAATAATTAATTTTATTCATTATAGTGAAACCCAAATTTTTTATCAGCTTCTAAAACAATGATATCATCATTATTTTGTAAGTATTCTAAAGCTGTTTTACATGTTCTACTTAAATTAAATTAAACATAGTTAGTAAAGTCTAATTGATTTAAACTAAAACTATTAATACTTTGATTTGTAATGAATAGGGACGATAAATTCAGAAAATTCCTTATTTTTATTGCATATGGATTTAACTAAATCTATAAGAAATATGTACGAAATAGACAAAAATAAGTATTTTGAGACTCATTTATTGTTCCTGAAAATCCTGAATTTTACATGAATCTCCTGAAATTGAAGGTAATTCATAAATTTTTATTTTTATCATATCTTTCAATTTATTTGTAAAAAATATATATAAGCGCATAAACGAATTTGATCAAGGTCTACCAAGAAACATAATATCCCTTACTGTATCAAGTAGTATGCGAAAAACCCCGACACATGCTTACCCTCGAGATCTGACAGGCGTATGAATGTCACTAAACACGTTTACTCGCTATCAACCAATCAGAGACGACCGCTAACATAGATTCCTCCAATCAGTATCTCGAAATCCTCTCCTATATTACGTTTCGACCAAAAATCTCCCTTTAATTATCATCTATCGTACGCATACATAAATTATATATAATTACGATATCACTGTTAACTAAATATGTTTAAGTGAGTGATATATCAATGATAATCATATAAATAAATAACACATAACAAATAATGCATGAACTGTTTATTTAGTATATTTGCGACCGATCGATACATGTGTTAATCTGAGACTAAATATGATACACTAAAGTGTCTTAAAACAATAAAAAAGTTTTCATAATAATAAGTTATTAACGGAAAGTACACAACCGTGTTACGCCCGTAACACAAGTTGGATCCCTATCTGAAGAAGTGAGTAGTGAGAAGTGAGAAGTGCCGTTCATGTATGCAGTGTTTCAATGTATATTATTATAACGCTATGCGATGTTTTAAGTTATACGAAATGCACTGCTATGCTTAGCATTAGTGTACACTGTGTGGAGCGTTGCATTGTACGGCACTATGTATTTCTGTGCTACGCAATGCATTGAAACGATGTTTTGTGAGTTTTAGCGTACAATTAAATTAAATTATATTTAATTTCAATTAAAATTATCAGTTTATTATCATGAAATATGTTAATACTAATTGGGTTCTATACCCTAAAAATATTATTGACATTGAGTATAGAACCATTGCTAAGTAACCGTTTACTTCTTATTTATACTGATTCATTTCTAAGTTGATTTCTTTTTTTGCTGGATAACTGATTGCTGGATTTAAAGTATAATGCCGTGATCTAAACGAATTGTTGATAATCTTGATTTTAAAATGGATTGATTGTTTGTAATAAAACTTTTATATAATATGCCGTGATGTTATTCATTTTATTGATTACTATGTTTATAATTCTGTGTTTCCAAGTTTGAAACGAATATGATGTTCTCCTTATCTGTTTTCTTCGATTGGATTTGTATCCCATTTGGGGACTCATTATGCCAATTCCACTCTTGAAGCTCAATATATTCACATATTTCACGTGGATTTTACGCTTTCGCTTTTGAACTTAAACTTTAAACTTTAAATCAGGTTAGTCTCAAGTGATTGATTTGAAAAGAGTTGTGTTGTTTGACTAACAAACTTTAATAGGTTTGATGTATTAATCTGAAAATACATTTCATGTTTAAGCGCAACTTGAATCCATGCTTTGGTGTAATCACTTGAGAGTTCATTATCGATAGTCAATGCTTTAGTAAATCATTTATCAGTTGATCGACTGTTTGCTTTGATTAAACCAATTGTCAAAAATTACCAATTTTAAGAAAATAAACACTTACATGCAGATTCTTATCGAAACGTTTAATGTGTGCCACAATCGATGAATCATTACTTTTGTGTAGAAACGAAAAATGAATTCGTTAAACATATTATCAAATTTAATTGATTTGTTAAGTGTAATACCCAGACCCACCACGACTCAAACCCGACAAAATAGGATCCAACCATGACCTACTATGACCTACAACGAACAGATCCTGGCCCATATGGTCACACCCATAACCAACCGGACACCATCCAGACCTAACCGAGCTACCCGGACACCCACCTGTGCCACCCTGACCCCACCACGACGCGATATAACCCGAGCCCGACATGCCCTGAGCCTATCCTGACCTCAATTTGAAATTATTTTCCACCTCAACCCCCCTAAGTTGGGTCTACTTCTTTCAAACCCCTCCATTTGATCCCTACTCATTAAGTTGGACCTATTGATTTAGGTGTCGAGGGGTGGGGCCCCGTTGTAGGAGCCTATAAAGACTTCAGAAACAAACAAATTTTGAGACATATATTAAGATTGATTGATTGAAATATGTATAAATTTATACTGTAATTTACCAGATATGAAGTAACGCTGGTGTTTTTAAAATGCTTCAAATCTAGCCTGAATAGGTGTCACTAAAATACTTTTGTCAATTTATGCAATCATTAGCCAGTATATCTTAAAAATTAATTATATTGGACTAATTATATACATTAATTAACTTACTAATGCGTAAGATTTTGCAAAACAACGTATAATAATTAAAATAGTGCTATCTGTGAACAATTAAAGTATTATTTGAAAGAATTACAGTTTATATCAGAATGCTTATATACATAGATATGAAAACAGTGAAATTTTGATGAACTTTCAAAAAAAGTCTTTCAGTAAATTTCAATATTTGTAATTAACTTTTTACAATATATTTAATTATTATTATTTCCTTTTTAAGATTTTTTATAGCAACTAAGGCTCAAATAAATATACTGTATATTTATAGCTTACTTATGAAAGTAAAACATACGATTGCACATTACACATAAATAGATGGTTTTAAACAAGGCTTTGCACTTACACGAGGAATCGCACTAAACTGTGGGGTCGCACTAAAATTTTGGGAGACACTAAACTGTGGGGTCGCACTAAAATTTTGGGAGACACTAAACTGTGGAGTCGCACTAAAATTTTGGGAGACACTAAACTGTGGGGTCGCACTAAAATTTGGGGTTGCATTAAAATTTGGAGTCGCTTTTAGTGGGATGTTCAAACATGATTTCTGGCAAAATTCCGCTGTTCTCTAGTGTATATTATCGGCTCAACGATTGGACACATTAGTAAATTGAGTTGTGAAAAGTGAAATAAAAAACAATATTTTGTTCTCATACTTTGTATTAGTATTGTATACAAACTAGCAATAAAGCCAGCATTCGGCTGGAAATATAGTAAAATAGTTAATAAAAAATTTTTTAAAAGTTAACACAACCCACCCCATTCTATCCCAACCACACCCACCATATCCTACCCCATCCCAACACCACCCCACACCTATACCACCCCACCATAACCCACCCCACCCCACCGTATTCCACTTCACCCGACCCACCACCCGACCCACCACCCGACTCACCACCCGACCCACCACCCGACTCACCACCCGACTCACTACCCGACCCACCACCCGACCCACCACCCGACCCACCACCCGACCTACCACCCGACCCACCACCCGACCTACCACCCGACCCGACCACCCAAGAGGCCTGAGCCGACCCCCTTGTGACCCGACACACCACCCGACCCGACCCACTCCATGACCCTACCAACCACCCGACCCGACCAACAACCCGACCCGACCCACCAACCACCCGACCCACCAATAATCCTACTCCGACCCCAATTTAAATTATTTTCCCACCTCAACCCCCCGTAAGGGAGGCTCACCCCTCCCATACCCCTCCATTTTATCCATACTCATTGACCTGGATCCATTGATATAGGTGTCGATGGGGTGGCCCCAGGGGAGAAGCCTATAAAGACTTCACAAACAGACAAACTTTGAAACTTATATATTAAGATGTTGCGATTATTTATACTTTTATTACTCTTTTGATAAGCTATTAAAACGAATGATTTTGATTAAACAAATTAATAGTTACATCTAAAATGTAAAAATAAAATTCACATTTTCAACAGCGTTCAGTAATATCTATGCTCTTATAAATTAAATGTTAACGTTACACGTTTAAAATTTTCTCCAAAGTTTGTAATAGATTTGGTTTATTACTTAATAAAAAAATCCATAGAAACAATTAGATTAAATGATAATTTGTTTTCAAAATGGAAAATAATAACAATTACACTATTAATAACGATTTATTAGAAGTATTTTTATGGTGTGCTGTTTGCGAACTGGAAGTTTTGAATACGAGAAAACAGCAATCATTATTTAACAGTTTAACACAATATTTGTCATCTCTTAGTTATCCGATAACAAACCAATACATTCCCAGTTCTAAAATAGAAATTAATGAGTTTTTTAGAATGAGATTTCGAAATAGTTATACTGCTTATACTGCGACACTGGAACGACAGCATTCAAATGATTTCCATATCATTGAGCAAAAGCACTTTTTCTCACAAACTGGAAGATATGAGAACGACTTCGAACAGTTACGTAAAATATCAAGCGGTGCTTTTGGTAAAGTTTATGAAGTAAGAAGTAGAGTCGATAAACAGTTATACGCTGTTAAAAGAGTCAAATTAAAAGGTACGATAACTTATAGAGCCCTCAAAGTTTTGGAAATTCAAGTTTTTTTTATTAAGTAATTTCAAAGTGGGGGATAAATATGTGAACGAATATAGAACTAATGATAATTTTTATGCCACTTTTATTTTCCATATTTTCCAAAATTTAAGGGTAGTTCCAAAATTTAAAAATAAAACCAAAATTTAATAAATTTTAAGATTTTAATAGTAAATGCTTCAACAAAAATAAGCGAAGTTAGCTATTATCAGAATTTGAATAATAAATTTGCATTATTTTTGTAAGTCTATGTTTTAAAATATTTTTCTTAATAATATAAATGTATTTTAAATTATAAGCGGAAAGATGTGAGTATGGAAAAAATGAATGCAAGAATATAATGCCATTTAACCACTTTTTAGATAAGAATTTTATAAATGTATTATTATTCTAATTCTAAATCATCAAAAATTAAAATTTATTTCATTTAAAAGTACAAAATTTTTCCAAAATAACTCCAAAATCAAAAGGTTTTTTGTTCCAAAATCCAAGAATAACACTGGGGTTTATTTTCCAAAATTTTGAGGGCTCTAATGATAACTATGTTATGACTGAAAATAGCCATTAATTTATTGGTTTTCCAAGGTTTGTCACACAACGATCAAACCTATAATAATAAGATTATGAAAGAGGTAAACATTTGCGCTCAATTATCTCGAAGTAAATATATGGTCCAATACATGTCTGCTTGGATCGAATACTTCAGTGATTACGAGACGGTCTATTCTGAAAGCGATACGAAACAAATCACATCCGGAACAGGATCTGATACCACAACCGGAAATCACTCGTCAACATCGAAATACAATGCCATATACAACTCTATTCCTCAAGTATTGTATATACAAATGGAATTGTGTTCGATGACACTAAAAGAAGCGCTTTATATAATAAACAGCGAATTGGATCAGTTGAACGGTAACCCATTGAAACCAATCGGAGCTTACATTGCAACTCAATTATTCAGTGAAGTGCTGGAAGGAGTCAAGTATTTGCATGATAGAGATATAAAAACTTCATTTATACATCGAGATCTAAAACTATCCAATATATTGCTTACACTTTCTGGTGATAAGCATTTCATTAAATTATGCGATTTTGGTTTAACAACAATTTCCATCAATCAAGTGATTCGGAGTAATGTTAGTGATGGCGATGGCGGTAGTGGTAGTGATGGTAATAATGGTGCTGATGATCACCAAACAGATCATAATGATGAAAGAATGACCACAGGTGTTGGAACGCCTGAATATATTGCTGATGAGGTTTATTCCGGTTTATATACCAATAAAGCTGATATGTTCAGCGTTGGAGTTATTATGTCGAAATTGTTTAGTTTTGATTATAAACAATTATTCCGGTAAAATAAAATTATAGCAAAATAATATATTTAAATATTTGTGGTATATTAACAGAGATAACATCGAAGATTTATCAACAAAATTAATTGATGACAATGCCGAACATTTTTTACGTTATTCTCGTAAATTATTATCTATTATGAGAAATCTTTGCGACAGATTTGATGCAAATAGAAGACCATTGAGCGATACATTACTATTTGAAAAGGAAGAGTGGATAATCAAGTTTGACGATATTAAATGTGATGATTCTATCAGACAAATATGTTATGAATCAACTAAATTAGATGTGAATGAATTACTTGCACCGCTCACTAACATTATTATATTGAAAAAGTTTGAATGGCATTTAGATTCATATCATTCACAGAAGAAGTCGTGGCAATTCACTGATCACTATAAAGAGATTAAAGGAGCAAAGATGTCGAAAAACGTGTTGAAAAATAGTAACATTGATTGCGAACACTTGCGAACAACGATTTATACCCGTATTATACACGCTTTACACATATTTGGCACTTATGGCGATATTTCCCATTATATCAAGTCATCGATGGAAAACGAGATTCCAAAACGTAAATGGAAATGTTATGCAAGAATGAATTATAGAAATCCATTTAATGACAACGAAATCCGTTATAACAATTTGTATTATAGCTGTCAATTTATTGACGTTTATCGCTTGGATGCGTCACTTTTGATTGATGTGACCACAACATACAAATAAATTATACACTAATCTATAATGTATGCACACTTACTGTCATCTAATCATATTTATAAAACAATTAAATGATTTAACAAATCCAAAATCATATCAAACAAAAACCATTATTAGAGTCTAAATTTTATACCATTTACTAGAGATGAGCATTTTTAACCGTTAACTTTTAACTTTAACGGTTAACCGGTTAAAGTTAAGGTTAAAAGTCAAACTTTTTATACAGAGTTAAGTTAAAAGTTAAGATGTTTTTAACCGGTCAGAGTTAATAATATTACAAAAGTTAACCTTTTTAACTGTAAACAATAATAATATTTACTAAATACTTACATACTTAATTCATTTCAAATGAGTTTTAATTTATTTTGTATTATATGATTTGCAAAAAATATCTATTCGAAAATCATTTAAATGGATGAATAACGAGTTTGAATTTTTATATTTGGTATCAGAATTGTTTTTAAAGTAAATTAAGTATTATTTACGTTATAATTTATGTTCCAACACTAAAAAATTAAACCGGTTAACCCTGCGGTTGCTTAAAGTTAAGAAACTTATTAACGGTTAATATTAAAGTTAAGATTTTTGAGAGAGAGTTAAAGTTAAAAGTTAAAGAAATTCTTTAACTTTTAACCGATGCTCATCTCTAGCATTTACTAATAATTTATATGAATCTATTTTTTCGAATCACATAAAAGCAATGAATGATATTTTGCTAATTTAAGTGGAGTTTTTCCAACAAATTTAAATGTTTTAATCGTGTTTTGATGAAATTTTGCGCTCAATCTTTATCTTTTTGTTAAAATAATTATTTTCTTCATAATGAAATTAATTTTTATGCCTGAGAAAATTCGATGATTTAGAAAATGTTTTTCACAAATTTCACATACGTATGCCATATTTTGTTTGGTAAATTTCGTTATTATTATTAATCAAAATGTTCATATTAAGGTCTATTCATAGATATTGAGTCATCAGAAACCAGTTAGGAGTAACTAGAGGTCTGTTAGGAGTCACTAGGAGTCAATAAGGAGTCAGTTAGGAGTCAATAGGAGTCAACCCTCAATTCGTTAACACACTTTCTCTTAATGCGCTTTATATTAAATATTTTTATAAGTGTGATATTAAAATCGTTATCAGTTATTAAGTTCAGTGATCTTTCATGGTATATCATATAGGTTTGTGAATCGATTAAGATATTTTGCTATTAGATATTAATTGAATCGGCATTACTGTGACCAGTATCGCAACAAGTTTAATTTAATTTAGATTATTTTTAATTTAGTTTAGAAAGTATTTTTATTTTTGTGATGCAATGTTTAAAAAGAAGTCCTCTAAAAGGTCGACATTTGGGTTTTGTAAGATTAGCTAACTTATAACGCATTGGGAGTGCTTATTTATTTTTGCCAATCATGATGCTTTTAGCATTATTTCACACCATTTTGCGCGCACGATGCCCTATACTACTTGCACATATTCGTTATTATTAATTTAAAATAATTATTAAAATCAATATTGCGTTTCGAATTTATTTACACAATGATGCACTTCTAAGGAACCTCTGCAGGGATATTCACAACTACCAACCTATTAAGGCTTTGTAATCGTGTCGTTTCCTTTGGGACACGTCTTTTATTCATCAATTTAGAGCGATTAAACTATACATTTTCAACAATTTAGATATATTATTAAATAAAATTAATTCTAAAATAAACATAAAACTCATATAGAAATTTTATTTTGATATTAATAGAGTTTTAATTTATTCCAAAATTTTTGGCCTTTACCGAAATATTTTTAAGAAAATTATAAAAATTACAATTTATGACTGCTTAAAAGCAGATACATATATGGATTAGACATTGTTCGTATGTCTATCGATCCGTCTGTTAATGTCTGTCTGTAACACCCTGTCGGGTTAAACGTCTTTATATTTATTAAGGGATTTTGCAATTCTTTATATTTACAAAAAGAATTTACAATTTTTAATATTAATTAAGTGATTTTTAATTGACTCCTATATAACAAATATCGTTAAAAATCTTAAATAATAACGAAAAAGATTTGTATCTGTCTTTAGTGTCTGTATTATCGAATATAACACTTATTTTATTGCATAAGCCATGTATTGACAGATATATCGTATATTTCCCAGTTTATTTGTGGCATCAGCCACTCGAAAACCGTAAAATAATGAACTTTTTGAATGAAACTTTTTCTTATTTTAAAACATATTCATGCTTATATTACAACCAATTACTTAATATATTACATTTTTAAAACAGTAAAATTTTGTTATAAATATTACTTCAGAGAATATATAAGTAAGTTCTGCTAAAATAACGTAACGTAAGATTAGCATAAAAAATGCGTTTCCAATATTAATATGCAAGCCGTTACGTTATTGTATAGTTATGTTATGTTAAGTTATTTTATATGCGTTTTCATTGTTTTAGCATAACTATTACAGTTGATAACACATAATAAAACACTCTAAAAGTTATTAGTTTTGGGCAAAAATCACTTGATGCTGGCTCGGGAAATAAATGCGGGCGCGGGAGAGTGATGTGGATTCGGGAAATAAATGCGGGCGCGTGAAATAAAAGTAGTTGGTTGTGGGTCTCTAGTCCAAAAAATCGTCTCATTCATAAATCATATCTCAAACATTAATAATCCCATAATAACACTTCATAATTTCAATAATATTAATAAACTTTTTAGAGTCTTTTACAAATAAATATTATTAATAATTATAAAATTAACTTATAAATACTAATTTTTCAGATAATACTTCAGTGGATGTATCAAAAAGTAGAGCTCATTCATCATTTAGACTCAACCTGTAAACATAAAACTTAAGATATGAGGTTTAAGTTACAGTAAATTGTTTTCGATCTACAAGTGGATTATATATTGAAGGAATTTTCTAAAAATCACCTGAAACACCTACTGTGGAGTTAGTCGAACACGAATTAATACGAATAAGGATAAAAGCAGCCTTTTTTAGTTACCCATTTTTTGTACATATGAATTAAAGTAATTTATCATACGTACAATTACAAGGAATACAATACGGAGTCATTTTACTCGATTCAAACTATATCTGAGCAGATATAATGTCATTTGTTGAATGTTGTTAATCAATGTTTGATCATTTTTTTCCCAAACCTTAAAGAATTAAATTGTATCAACTGTTTAAATAAAAATAAATCATCAGAATCAAAGATTTTACAAAATCCAATGGAATTTAAATATTTGATTTTTCAGTCACAATCAAATCGGCACATTCTGATTGCATTGTAATTGAAATTAAAAAAGTCGAGATTTTACTAATATATTCATCACCTCAATGTAACTTAAATACACTCATAACAAACATCTTAAAACTTGTATAAAACTGATAATAAAAAAGTTGTTCTGATTGGAGATTTCAATAATTATGTTCGTAAGAATTCTGGTCAACTATTAATCACTAATTTACGATCAAAAGGTTTTAATCTTAAAACTCAAGACATTACAACGCATGGAAATACTTGTATAGATTTGGTATTCCTTTACAAAATTGACAAATATTTTACTATGACTTTTATTTCTCATATCATAAAGCTCTTTCGTTTGCGCAAATTTAAAAAGATTCAAATTCAAAGATATGTATGAATATTTATAATACAAAGATAAATAAATTTTTCAATAGTTTTAATCGATTGTAATTATTTTATTTAATATACTTTCCTTAATTTAGTGATTTTTTGGTATCTGTCACTCGAAAAACCCTTTAATAATCAAATGTTGTCATCTGCCGATATTCAGTGGTTCCAATATCTTATTGAATCCATAATTTGTGTCATCTACCACTCGAAAATCGTATAATAGATTGTATATAGTATGTGCTATTCAGTGGATGTAATATCGTATAGAACCCATAATTTGTAGCAATTGATACAATGATTTTACATAAGTAACGTTTAAAATTTGCTCGGGCTATACATGGAATGTGGGCTATACATAAACAAATTTTCTTTATTTCTTAATTTTCATTTGCGGGCTATACATGGGTGCGGGCTATGGTCTCGAAAATTCGGTACATATAGATATTAAGAACTTAATTGAATAAAATTATTCTGAAGTCCATAAAAATAATTTTTGATATCTATATATACTATAAATTTAAATTTATATATTTGTCAAATTAAATATACGGCACAGTATATTAATTTTACTTAAATTTTTTTTCAAGATTTATCACAAATTGACGCTCGAACGCGTTAAGAATGCCCATCACTGATTTAAGTTATAACCAGGAGTGGGATAATTCGGGTAAAAAGTTATAACCAATTGTGATGCACTATATGTTTGTGTTATGATATCTTAAAAAGAGATGGCAGTAATAAACACAATACAATATTACACGATATTTGTCACGTGACTCACAGATTATTTTGTAAACAAATATACGATTTTCACATTTTGTTGTATTCATTCAAAACAATTTAATCTATTAATTGGTTTGAGACGTGATTTCATGTTTTCACAGAATCAACATAACCATCAAACACAACAAATGGTATTTTAAAGTTTAATTAAATTGTTATAATTTAAACATTTCCATAGGTTTGATAAAGTTTACCGATTTTGAGGTTTTGATCGGCAATACGTTACGTTATGTGACATAAGCTTTATATATTTATATGGTTGACAATGGTATCAGATATGATCGGTTAATCAATCACTTGTATTACTAAATTATAATACATATATATATTTTCGTATCAAATCCGTGTTCAACTATTTATCAAATGCATACTAAGATATATTTGCTTTCATTTTATATTCAATTGTTTATTATTTGATTTGTTTTCAGTTTAACGTAATTCTAAAGTTTTAGTTCAAAATATTAGCGTTAAAATAATTGCCTTAAGATTTAAAACATTATTGTATACTCTTGTTTGTTAACGTAAACGTAACGGAAGTCGTATTTTATAGCATTGAGTGAGTGAGTGAGAGCTATTAGATTAAGTTAATTCAATATAGAACAGAATAAAAGTACATAATAATGAAGATAAGATAATTGTAACTAAAAAATATTTGAATGTTTGTAATAAATAATTTGAAAAATACAGCAATTGCTAAAATTCAAAATAAAAAGCATTTTTGTCTAAACTCATTAGACTATTAAATATCATTTTGCGATGCGATTGAATGCCATGCTATTTCATAATGCAGTTATAATAATAATTTTATGCGCTAAATGTTGGCAAAAGAGGAAGAGCAAAGTCTGAAACGTGCCGTTTTACTGAAATTTAAAGAGAGCTAACTTAGAGTTACACTATTATAAATCATACGCTAACATTTTTCATTTATATTTGCAAAGTAATCGAAAAAATTATAAAATTTTATTCAATGTGTATCGCTGTTAATAATAGACCAGTTGGTAAACGGTTACCTGATAGTAAGCTCTCTCTACTTTTCCCTGCTCTGCCCTCCCTCTCGCATACACACATACACACACTTTATTAACCATTACTTTTACGCGATTGACGTGTATGTTTGTTTGAGAGATGAGAGTGCAAATATTGGCTCGCAATGTTAACTAAGAGGCAGGTGCTATTGAATATGTTAAAAGCCAATAGACCACCACTACCACCACCACTACCACCTCCATCATCAAACATCACCAAACCTTTTCTCAACCATTGAGTTGTATGTTTATGATGTGAGTTATCGTTTGTGCACTCTGTTCGATATGCGCACATATGCTTACCATATATTCCATACTGAAAACAACACATTATTTAAAATTTCTGTTTAAATTACTAAGCAGTTGGAAGAAATTAATCGATTGACGCAGGAATGTACGAGACTGAGAGAGCATTTGATTACCGTAGAAGAAGACTACACTCAAGAATTGATTATAGCGGAGGAGAGAGAGAAGCAACTCAGAAATCGATTGGCAATCGCTGACCAACAGTTGGAGCTTTTGCAGGGAAGAGTGTCTAACACTAAACATGAAGAACAAGTAAGGTATGCCCAGTTAGTCATTTTATATATTTAATTTAACGTAATCACAATTATATTAATCGAAAATATCTAAATATTTATAAATAAGTACTGGTTTTGCGTAATTAAACGAAGAGTGTTAGTTAATAGAGATGAGAAACTTAGGCATCTTAACCTTAGGTTTATGCTCGGTATACAGCCTAAGCCTATAATGAGCCTAAACCTACAGCCCAGACTTAATTTTACCTCTGGGCTCTGTGACTCAAGTTTTACTTATAGAAATTAGTTTGAAGTTATCTCTAGTTTTAATATTAAGTATTGATATCTCACTTTAAAATTGCATAGATTTAAGGAATTTAAAAAAAATAAATGATCATTGGAAATTTAATGTTATTTTTGTTTATATTTTGTCTCTAAATATTAATATTAAAATTTAAATTCTTTAAAGTCTAAACGAATCCTACAGCCAATCAATAAGTTTTAATATGTTATACTAAATTATTATTAGGGCCAGGATATTTCGGTTAGAAAAAATGCTTATTTCGATCCGTTTTCGTTTGAAAAAACAAGGCATACTCAAGAGTACTCAATAAATCGTTTTTTGACTCTAAATTTTAAATATTAATACGTAAACGAATTTTTCGATATTTAATGCATTTTTATTTTTAATGATAATTAATCTCAATAATTTGCTTAAATCTTAATTTCTAATGAATAAATATCAGTATTTACCAATTTCTGTTGAAAATTCTTATTTAGAAAAAATGTTTTCTCTGTCAGAAACTAGATAATCAGTTTTTTCGGTTATATAAACTATGTCCTATAATGTTCGTTTAACTTTTATTATGCCTATTTTTGTCATAACCGAGCATATAAGCAAGAATATAATGTTCGGTTAAAACCGAAATATCCTGGGCTTAGTTATTATAGCTTTTTACAATGTAGGCTTAGTCTGATCCTAAATTCTCATCGCTATTAACATTGATTGTTGTGGCAGAAGTAACTGTTACAACGATTACCAATTAGTCTTTAGTAAACAGATAGTTTTAAAAAATTTTAATTGTTACGTTGTTGTGCATATTAACTTATTTTATGAATTTTTTTGAACGATTTTTGAAATTTTTAATGAACTACTTTTACGAATTTTTCAAAAGATTTTCACTTCTATAATATTAATGTTTTTTTAGTATTAATATATTAATTTTAATGTATTAAATTAAATTACTTCAATAATCATTATTGATTTCCATAATTCTTATAAGGATATAAATGAATATTTTGAAAAATTTACTTAAATAAAAAAAATCGTGTATTTAACTATTATTGTTGGAATTTATATATTGCAGGTCATTATGTACTCAGAGAGATATGGCGCTCAATGAAGTGTCACAATTGGAAGATAAACTGCAACAATACAGCGCATCTGTATCTAACTTACAGCTGGTTATCGAACAAATACAAAAAGGTATTTAATATTAGTATCGGTCGCACATTTTTAATGTTACACTTTTTTACTGTTTTATTATTAATTAGTGATTCTTTTCTACCTTTTAATTGATCTCATGCCCGGTTAGTAACGCATTCGAACAAATGCTATTGAACTTTATTTTTCAATACTAGATTGATTTTTATTTTTCTTGTTTTATAATGATATTGGTTTGATGTGAATTAAATAAAAATTAAGAAAAATTGTATTTACAAATTTTAAACTTTTATGAAGATTCAAGAAACAATTGAAATTACGATTTTAGATATTATTACTTGTATACGAGATTGAAATTAGTGATTGAAAATATTCGTATTTTGATTACCGTTACCGTACCGTTACCGAACCCAAAATTATCGTTACCGTTTCAT
>JAQGAW010002591.1:0-14715 GCA_034698025.1 Phthiracarus crinitus | reverse complement strand
TTAAGTGAACAAAAAAGCAATTAAACAATTGAATATGTGTTTTATACTTCAGTTAGTATTGCTGTCTATAATTGCAACCATATGTGGCGCTGAAACTTATTCCTCTTATGACGACCGAATGAATTGGTACTGGATTTTAATGATTGTATTGTTAGCCATCAAACTTTTATTTTGGATCGTATTTTGTATTTATTATCAACGAAGACGAAAACAACGATTGTTAGCGATGACTGCAGTTCCTTATAATAATAACATGCCTGTCGTCCAAAATGCTAATCAATATCCATCACAATATCCACCGCCATATCAATATCCGAATAATCAATATAATGGTAATCAAAATACAACCGTTACGGCACAATATCCTAAATAATCAAAACACCAATTATTACTGTAATTCAATTATGTGTACATTAAAAAATAAATTTTTAAAAAATTCAGTTTCATTTAATTAAAGTTCACTTAAGTATTACCTTTTAATAAATACATAACTTGAATGTTTTTTTAAACTTTAAAAAAAACAGTAAATAATGTCTACCTTCGAATTTTTAATAAGCATAATATATATTAATATTTACGTGTTTGCGAAGATTAATATTATATAAATTCTACATATTATTCTACATTCTATATAAGTATTACAGAGTTGGGTTGAGCTGGTATTATTCTTATGGTGCCAATTAGAGTTTAAGCGGGCCCCGACATGATATGTCGGGCCAGGCTGTGTTCAGGCCATCTTTTAAATTCTGTCCAATTCGAGTTTTAATTTATAATAAGCAAAATTTTTTATTATATATTTTGTGTTAAAAAGAATTTTCAAATATGCAAATTTATGTATAACATATAAAACTAGCTTATTTTACTCTATTGAAGACTGAAATAAAAAGATTTTAAATAAATTCAATATTATAATATATAGTATATATCAGGCCCCTGTGGGATTCCGAAACTTTTTACCGGGCAGGGTCTGGCTTTATATTTTCCAAATAATCGAACCAGGACTAAAATCAAACAATCGGGCCTGAGAATTTTAACAATTTAAAAGTCTATTGCCAATCAAACTAGTTTTTTGAATCGATTTGTTTATTTATTACAGAAAAAGAAAACATTGAATGCTACGCAGTAGACTTGTAAACGAATATCCGAAATGTCGGGTTCGGGTGAGATATCCGAAAAAATCGTCGGGTCGGGTCAGGTTCGGATACAATCCTGTCGGGTTCGGGTCGGGTCGGTTATTTAAATTTTTAGCATATATCCGATTTATCCGATTTTTAAAAAATTTTTACAATGACTTAAGTAAAAAAAGGTATAAAAATTTTACACATTTTTTATTTTCAAACTTATTTGTAACAAAACGTTAATTATATGTTCTAATGCTTTAATAATTTTTAAAATTACGTGTGAAATTTTATAATAAATCTTTGAAAAATTATTATGAACAATAAACTTAAGATTTTCGGATCGGGTCGGGTCGGATACAGCCTTGTCGGGTCGGATACTACCCTGTCGGGTTCGGGTTCTGAAAAGTCTATCGATTTACAAGTCTACTACGCATTATAGTAACAACAAAGCTTTCTAATGGTTACAACCAAGATTTCCCAACGGAAGGCTTAACCCACGTATACCCTCTCCCCAAAATTTGAAATTCTTGATACCCCTCCCTAAAATATTTAGGTTTTAAGGACTAAAAAATTTGTTCATAAAAAGCGATGAGTTATTTCGATGCAATTAAATTATGGTTGAATTTTATAAAAATTATCGTTTAAATTAGTTAGCTTTTTCGAGGGGCATGGTTTAGGCTAGTGTTGTATCGTTTCAATATTTTGTATTTTGATTGTAATTCGATTTTGATTTTTGCTAAAATAATCATTTTGATTGAATTATGATTTTTATTTTGATCAAAATTATAATTTAAATTGTATTTTGATTTTAAAACTGCAAAATACAATCACAATACAATACAAATAAATATTTTATTAAAAAATTAAAATCTAATTGAAAATCCCAAATATTATTGATTTTTATTTTGATTAATCAAAATTAAAATACTAAATTAAATTTGATTTTAAAAAGAGATAAAACAATAGTTTAGGCTTTCGTTGAGAAAAGATTAAAACAAAATTATTATTAGCTAAATTCGGTGAGTTTAACCCCCATATAAATTCGTAAAAACCTCTAGACTGTCAGAGCCTGTGAAACCCTGGTTACAATCATTAACGTTAATCTTTAGTTTCATAGATTTTATTTAATTTTTCTGTTTTTAAAAATTAAATATTAATTGAAAAATAAATATATATACAAAACAAGAACGAAAATACAATTAAAACTATAGAGTTAGCAAAAAAAAAGTAAATAAGCATTGAAAAACGAGATATTAATTATTAAACTAGACAATTATGTTAACTTTCAACTTTAACTTCGACTTAATTGACCGCTGAGATAAAGTGTTAACTTATTTGTATATTTATAACTAGGGATAGGGATTTCCAGAAAAATCCCCAATATATTCCTTAATTACATTACCGGGAGATTAATATTAGACTGCGAAATCATAAAAATTTTAAGGCACGAGCCCGAAGTATGCCCGAACTCGAAAAAGCCCGACAAATTTAAATTTGAAAAGCCTGATCCGACCCGATCTCATATCAGTAAACTAAACTTATAAAAATAATAATAAATAATATCTAAAATTCTAAAAAAACAATGAATGCAAAATAATAATGATTATTTTTAGCATTAAATTTATTTAAATATGATGTGAAATAAATATAATTTATAACAAAATTTTCCTGTTTTGTAAATATTAATTCAATAAATTTTATATTTAAAGTTTTTTCGGGCTTTATTAATTTAAAACGAAAGCCTGGCCCGAAACGAATTTTCTAACTAAAGGCCCGAACCCAACAAAGCCAGATACTTTCTGTAGGGGGCCCGCGGGGCCCGAAAAGTCAGGCGCCCGTTTTGCACTCTAATTAATATGTTTAACTTATACTAATTATAACTAATCAATTAAAAGTAGTTTTATTTTACCTTTTTTAGCAGTTTTGTAAAATAATCCAGGATTTGTATATATATTCAAAAATGTTCTCTTTTTCACTGTTTTTAGCAAGAAATTTTGTAATAATAGAACAAAACTTTAACTTACCCATTAAATTAAAATTACAACGATATCTGATTACAAACTTCGAAAAATTACAACTTTTGCTCCAATTGTATCAGTAGAGGTAGAAAGATCATTATAAAAATTTATTGAAAAGAATTAGACAAAGATTTTCCGAAAAGTTTTAAAATGTTTCATAATATCCAAATAAACTCTTTTTGTAATTTTTTAAGTTTTCAATATTTTATAAGTATTCCCGGAATTAGTCCTGTTTTTGGTACTTTTTAGTTCCCGTTTCCTTTCCATTTTAATCTCTTTTTAGTCCCGGAAATCCCATTCCCTATTTATAACATAAAGTATTAAAATATTATCTTCAGACAGCGTATATTTGGTTAAATCCTAAATAATCCCAAAACCACCAAATTTATTAAAATTTCGTTATAACCACAAAATTTTTAAATATTACCTATATTTAACCAAATTTTATTGTTTTAAAAATTTTTATTAGAAAAAAAGGGTTAAAATCAGTATTTGTTTTTAAATAATTATTGAAAGTTAATATTTTTTTCATATTTATCGATTTAATATAAATTTAAAAACATTTATGCTTAAAATACAATCATCATTGAAATCTAAATTTAGTGAAATTTGTGTTAATAACTTGAATAACTATGCAACTAATAAATTTATCTTATATTGTTGATATTTTCTCAATTTTTAGCTTAAAATTGATGTAAAAAGAGAAAATTTAAAAGTAAAACTTAACTATAAAGTATAATAACTTTTTGTATTAAAAATTATGTTTTATATAACCACCAAACTTTAAAATTTTTGTTCCCAAATAACCACCACATTTTTTAATTTGTTTTAATCAAATATTCGCTGTCTGATTATATTATAAAATCTTTATTCATCGTTTTAAATCATGTTTAAATATATAAACGTCAATTATAATAATTTAAGTTTGTTTCAACAAACATAAAATTCAGCTTTGCTTGAATTTGTGAAATTAGTTTAAGTATTTATAATCTCTGAAAAACATTTTAATGATTCATTCAACAAACAGAAACATTTAATTGTTAATAAAACTTTCAAACAATCTTTGATGAATAGAAATGTCATTTAATTGAAGATATGCTTCAGTTTTAATAACATCTTTTATCCGAGTTTTCATGAAATCAAAGAAATAACTTTCGAATTCCGTTAACTTGTTCTGCACTGCAAATGACCAATAATTGAAGACATTGTTAATATTCGTGTCACTCTTCATAATTTCTATGCATTTATATTTCAAATTATCTTCGAAATAAGAATCAGCCAAATAGTATAATTCGATTAAATCTTTATTTTCAATCTCAACAGTATCGGTGTATAGGTATTTCAGAAATTGAAAATAAACGGAATAGGAATATTGGGTTAATTCTAATTCCTTTGAATTACTTTCGAGTCATACATTTGGTGCAAACATGGCATCGAAATGTTTGCATACCATTCTCAGATAATTTGATTGAACGTAAATGGATTTGGATTCAATTTTAAGCAGGATATCACTCTTTTCGGGGACATTAAAAGCTTCTGCAACTCTTGAAAATATTGGTAACTTTTCAAATTTTTGTTTAATGAAATACGGGATATAAGTGACTTTAACATTTGAATAGTGAGTCAAAGCTTCGTCAACAGTTTTAATTGTTATTTTGATAGGTTTGGTTAGATTTTGTTTTCCACATTCACCCCAAACATTACAAAAACCATCGCATGTTAAACCAATTGAGATATTGTTTGTTTTATCCCTCATTTTATAAGTTCCAATGTCTGCAAATTTATTGGATAAATTAATCTTTAGTGGAATATTATTATTAATAATAGTCCCATCTCCGAGTTGACCACAATTATTACTGCCAAAAGCAAATATACCTCCATTTTCTGATAACAGCAAACTATGAAACGGTCCACAACTTATTTTAGTAATCTTCTCATACAAAGTGTTTATTTTAATAGGTTTTGTTGGATTAAGTAAAAAATCGTTACTGCACTGTCCCATTGAATTCTGACCCCAACCATACACTTCGCCTTTATCTGTGAGTACTAATGAGTGATAAGCTCCGCATGATATCCCTATAGCTTTTTGCATCTCTAAACCATTAACTTTAATGGGAACAGTATTATGCACTTCAGTCACACTCCATCCCCATTCAAATACTTCTCCGTTTCGGGTTAACGCTAAACAGTGATATAAACCACACTTGACGTCATTCACTTCATTCTTATTTAATGAACTAACGATAACTGGTTTAAAACAATTATTTTTCGTACCATTCCCTAACTGTCCATAACTATTATTACCCCACGAATAAATCTGTCCTGATTTTGTTAACGCATTCAATGAATTATTTGTCGATTTAATATCGCAAACTTGTTTGTGACACAACTCTTCGATATTCGTTGGTTTGTTTATCGGGTACTGATGACCCAAACCAAGATAACCATTAGTATTATCTCCATATGAATACACGTTATCATCATTTGTCACACATATAACTGCTTTTCCACCACAATATATAAAAACGAATTTAATTGTTGCCACAAAATCATCATTTAATTGATTAATAATCGGCCAATTATTAGTTTCACTCATTTTATAATTAGTTAATTCATAATATTATACTAAAAAGTTGTAATATTAAAGGCGGTTTTAATTTTTTTGCGTTTATTTATCAAAAATGTAAAGGATATGAGATAAAAGTAAAACTGTCGAGTAATATATATAATGTATATAATGTTGCATCAAATTAATTGTATAGTAATTTTCGGTAATACGAGTTATTATTTTTGTTCAATTTTTGATATCACAAATTAGGCTTACAATAATATTGTTATTTAAATTAAATAATACTAGAGACCAACATACAAATAAATTTACCAGAGATAATTTCCCGAACCCGCATCAATTTCCCGAAACCACAAATATTGAAATAAAAACACGTGTAATTTTTGAGCCTTTAAATGTTTAATTACTGTAAACTAATTCATTATGTAAACAAGAACGAAACGAACATAATGTATGACTTTGAAATTTAAAATATTTACTGCCAAAAATTTGCATGGCAAAATATTCCCACTATACGGAAAAATCTTGGCATGTCAAAAAATTCCTACTATATTGTGAAAAATGCTATATGACAAAAAATCCATACTATACTACAAAAAATGGCATATGTCAAACGACCCATGAAAGAAAATTGGTGAATTACTATTTTTTGAGTTTTTTTTTGATGATAGGAGTCTTCTCTAAAGGATTATTTTGATTATAGGAGGCTATTTAAAACCCCTTAATAAATATAAAGATTGTGACAGACAGACAGACGTACAAAGGCAAATCCATAATATGGCTTTTTGCAGTCATATAAAAAACAGATTGTGCTGTTTTAGTTAATGTAACTATTTATAACAACAACATCAGTGACATGCGCTTACATATTATAGTTTACCTCTACCTTTTGTGCACTTAAGAAAATTATATTTATCTCAGGCGCTATAATATAATAACTTCTTTAGACAGACATTCAAAATTCTTTGCTAACAAATTTAATAAGGTCACAAAAAATCAAAAGTGTTTATAAAAAATGTTTTCACTTGAACCAAAAAATTTGAAATTATTTGTCAAAATTTAAATTTTTCTTACTTTATTCTTTAATTTTGTTATTAAAATGCAATTTGTGTATATTTTGTTGTTAAAACAAATTATTGATAAATTTTGTTGTTATAAGAAGTTTTTGGATTTAACAAAATTTCCCATCTCTAGTTATTACGATGAAAATGGAATAATTTTTATAACCGATCGAATCAAAGAGCTTATTAAATATGCATCGTATTCTATAGCTCAAGCAGAGATTGAAAACTTTTTCTGACACACGAAGCCATTGAAGATGTTGTTGTTGTTGGTGTTCCGCATCCCATTGACAATCATTGGTTCAGAGCTTATGTCATGATCAACAAAAATAAAACATTAACCGAACAACAAGTTTTCAATTATGTTTCTTGTATTAAAATAAAAAGTTTATTAATTGTAAAGCATTTATTAAATTAAGTTAATTTTAGATAACATGGGATCACGAAAACAACTTCGTAGTGGTGTTGAGTTTGTCGATAATATAGTCAAAACACTGATCGGAAAGATTGATCGAACCTATTATCGGAAATTAGTTAGGAATCAATAAATTTTAAAAACATAAGATAAATATGTAGTTCATAATGAGCTCACTTTGTGTTATATTCTATTTGAATTCAATAGAATAGTGAAATTTTTTGGCATTTTAATTATTTATTATATTGTTGCACAATTTATTATTTTTGTTGTTAAAACAGTTATTACTAAGGATTTAAAAATCGTTAGAAAAACTAGTGTCAAATCGTTAATTAATCGTTAGAAATAAGTCCCAAAATCAATAGAGAAGTTCGTTAGAAATATTTAAGTTTTATTTATTATAATAATTAGTTTTAGTTATTTAAATATTACAATTTGTATTAATTAGCTTGAATGGTATCAACAAAAACGTATTTTTAAAATAAAACTGATTTGTTGAGTCTCAATAAATAGAAATAATGGAATTTTATAACAATTATTTTAAGTGAAATTCTATTTTAATTCTAATAGTGAATTAGAAAAACTTTAGATGTGAAAATATTTAATCTTCATTATATCTTTTGTATCATTTTAAGTACATTTTAACTAATATTTCTTAAAAGTGTTAGATATTAGTAGAATCGTTAGTTATATCAAAAATCGTTAGTTTCGTTACAATCGTTAACTTTTAGTCCATTTTTAGATTATTATTTGTCATTTTTAGACCATTTTTAGCGCATTTATTTATTACCACGATTTTTAACAAATTATTTCATAAAAGACTTCTATCCCTTTATTAATATAAAGTCAAATCGCTTAATAAATATAAAGACCGATCTACAGACAAACATACACACAGACATTGCAAATCCAAATAGCTCTATTGGACTCAAAGTGAGCCAAAAAATATATAATATAATAAATAATAATTTTTTGTTGTGCTCATTATTTAGCTCATCAAGCAATTAAGAAAACGGAGTTTTAGTTTGTGTTGAAAAGGTGTGAATCTATCAGAACAGTTGAGTTGAATTGTTTTGTTTTTGACAATGATATTCTATTAATTGGCAAATTATTGAAATGTTTGGACACATTAATATGTAGAATGATTGCGATTACAGATCATGGATTAATAGAGTTTGTACGCAATAATGAACATATACTAAAGACATTGCGATAAGATTTCTCAAAGCCTATCAGTGTTTTTATTAAAAAGTTTCTGATCCATTATCCAAATATACAAGAAATATATACCTATGATTGTTCAGCATATTTAAGCGATGATAAAACGTTTTTACCAAAACTTGATTCAATATACTTATTTGAAATTGAATTGAATTCGTGTGAAAATGATTGCAAAAACTTTAAAAAATTAAAGGAAAATTGTGAAGCTTTAATACGAATTAGAGAACTGATTAGTGATATTGAGAGCGGAAAAATGGATAAAATAATTAATCCATTAAAGGTAATGTACATTAATATTATTGTTTTATACATAACTTTCGGAAATAATTAATATTTATGTGATACAATGGTTAAAAACAAACTCGTATATGTTAACATTAATTAACATTTTAAGTTTAATCAATAATAGTTAAATCCATTTAATTATTTAATTTATGGATTAGTGTTTGCCATACACTCAGAAGAGTAGTTTGATCATCGAATAGGGAGAAAGTATTCAAGAAAAATCGCAGCGTTTCCTGCCGTAAATTCATTTATGATTTATTTAAGTTTCAGTAAAAGTAAGCTTAGGATTTTATTTCCTAATTTAATTAAATTTGAATTATTTTTATACGGATTACGTGTTTCTATGACTATAGCCTTTAGTGAATCAGGAAACAAAGAAGTGGCAAACAGTTGGACGGATCGATGACGTGTACTGCGACACCAACTTATTTTGCATGTGTCCTCCAATCACAAATCAACAACTATTTTAACTATTTATAATTAACTTAATCGCATCCGTTTTTTATAACAAATAAATTTGTTTAGAATTGAATTTATTATAAAACAATATTGTTTAAAGTAAAAAACAATATTAATTCGATATTCTATATTAATTGTGAATAAATCTTTTTCAAAAATTGAATTAACTTAAAACAAATAAAACTTTTTGAAAACTTTTAAACATAACTAATATAGTGAGTGACAATTATTAATATTATGGTCGACATTGAATAATTATCAATACGATAATTATAACTTAATTTTTGTGTAATAATTAGTACTATATATACAAATGTTTTCTAACAAACAATTATTTTATTCCGAAATACAAAACTCAGTCGAATATCTAAATGATGAACAATTATGGAATGATTTTGGCGATCATTTAAGATCATTAGGATTGAGTGGAGAAACGAAACAGAAAGAAGTGTTGGAACAAATATTTCTCTAACTGAACCGAACAGAAAACTTGGATCGCGAGTCACTTAAAAGTATACAATATATGAAAGATAATTACAAACGAAAACACGAAGATATATACAATTTAAGTGAAACTCATTTGCATACAGTTTTTGTTGACGTAAAAATGCGAATCTGGTTATAGTTTAGACAACGTTTTTTCGTTGTTTATTACGATTTGCGCGAAAAGAAGGATATATCAGTTTCCTGTTTTTACCGAATAATTTTGCGACAAATTAGTGGAAGAAATCGTTAATTTTAATGAGTGATCAATGCCTAAATCGCGACCAAATACTATGAATAATTATGGTATTAAATAATATTATTAAACATTAAATATAGTTAATAACATAAGTTTGATTGCTGTTCTATATTATAGGAATTCTTATGAATGAATTGGGTTTCAAAGAAACATTGTTAACACAACTCAGGGAAACATATTTGAATCCGATTTCGAGTGTTTTTTTGCGGACTGGACTGTGGATAAACTGGACACTCATTGAGTGTTTACCGTTAAATATAACACTAAGCTCACTATTAATGTATGTGGTAAGCAATTCGGTGAAATGAAAACAATTCGAAACTATGACCGATATGGCGATCATTCCAGTTTGAAATAGAGTTGGTTACGGAATATATCATCGGTCGCAACAAATGCACGGATCGGTACCGATAACGTGGGAAGAGAGACATAATCTGGTGATTTGGATGCGTTCCTTTTCGATACGTAACCGATTGTGTCCGGTGTGTTGCACTGAACCCACATTAGTTTCGGCACACACTTTTGCCGATGGATTTACTAAATTATGAATTTTTGTTTATAATCGATAATAGTTTATAATATAATTATAATGGGTATATGCTATTAATATATGTGTTATAAGTTATATTCTACCAATTTTTAATTTTTAAGATAAAACGGACAAAATTTACAATGCCTTACAGTTCAGATCTTTTTCCAGTCATAGTTCTAATAAAAATTAGCATAACAGTCAACAGCTTTATTTTAATTTATAAAACTGTTTGCGTTTTTTATACTGTATCACTCGTTTTGTTCGTTTTATACTGTTTTTTGTATAAATTATAGCTCATAATAAAATTAATTGGTGTTTTTGTCAATTCTCTGTCTGACATTCCAATATTTTACGAACTAACGAAGTTTGGACTACCATCGTTTGACCATTCGTGTTTGAAAAGCAATTACTTCATATCGTATAATCGCGAAAATAAGATACCAAATTGGGTGTTTGAACGGATAACGAGGGAAATGTTTAGTGGCGTTGACATCGATCGAACAAAGTATGATTATTACGAAGACAAAGACTTAGATGTGAAGATTAGAGCAACGAGCTAAAATTAGTTACGTTAAGGCTATTCAAGGCCATTTAGCCGCTGCAGTCAATTTTTGCAACGATCACAAATCATATATGAATACATTCGTATTATTAATTATTGTACCACAAGTTCTGCCATTAAATACATGCATTTGCGAGAAAGTCAGATAGCGATGTCATATGATCTGTACCGATGTTTAAATTGAATGAGATCAAAAAATTTGATTCGACCGTTAAAATTGTAGAATATCAAGTAATTGGCGACAAAGAAATTGAGAAGTCATTATAAGAGAATCTAAAGGTAAATTTTATATGAAGGTCTATGTGTTTCCTAATGACGCAAACGATTATAAAGCGGAACTCGATGAATATTTCGTGTCATTGAATTACACAAAAGATAACACTGGTTTATACATATTCCGTGAATTTTGACAGTCCAACCATTTAAAACGCATTAACTGATTCTTAACTGATTATGAAAAATCCCAAATCAGTGACGCACCCCATTCGAGACCATTACCTGAACAAAAGCGCGAACGCCGAGCATAAACAACTCATTCTTTTGAATATTATTTTTTAATTTATTTTATAACGTTTTAGAACACTATTTAATGATTTATTATATTTATCGACAAATTATGTTCATTTTAAATTAATTCTTATGCGATTTGATTCTTAAATCGCTCTGCGTTATTCATCTCAGTATGTACTGATTCTAATTATGTTATTAAAACAGTTGTTTAATTATAACATAAATAATATCATAATTGTATATAACACGTGTTTAGAGTTCCACATTTTTTGACGCAAAAAAGGATCAAAAAATAATTATAGTTTATTAATAGCAGTTTACATCTCTATTCATTATTTTACGTAAAATAATAGGTATAACTGGAAAGTGATTCGCATTATAAATTATTATATCGATAATCGTTTTGCATATAATTTATAACGCGATTTGCAAAACAGATGTTCTGCTAACACATGTAAATCGCCACTATTACTCTACTGTTATACACTATCAGTGCTTTACAGTAAATAATGGGTTGACATAAAGTGTGGATAAGCAAGCGTATCACTGATTAATTACATTATAAAATAAAGCATTTTTAGCTCACTTTCTCCAAATGAGCTATTGGATTTGTTTTTTCTGTCTGTCTGTCTGTCTGTGTGTTTGGACCGGTCATCATATTTATTATGGAATTTTTTCTTTATATTAATAAAGGGATATTTTTCATAAAAGACTCCTATCTTTATAAAAAATAGACTCCAATCTTCAAAAAATCATTGTTGAAAAGATTCCTATCTGGCTTAATATGGGCTAAAAATGGCTTTAAAATGGCTTTAAAATGGCCAAAAATTAATATAAATGAACTAAATATGGGCTTAAAATAGGACAAAATGCGTTTCAAAATGCTAAAAATGGTCCGAGTCATTGGAAAAAATTCAGGTTCAGGTCCTAAAATGGTTTTAAGGTCCCAGGTTGAGGTTCGGGTTTTCTTTAGGACCCTCAATGACCCGGACCTGTCCATCTATACTTGTTTTGATTAATTTTAATTTCAAGATTGATTTTAAAATCTTTTAATGCTAATAAAATTATTTTTAAAAATAAAGAATTTAAAGTAAAGATACTATAGAATCTTTACTATATATTGTTTAGTATTTATTTTAGTAAAGTTAAGATTACATTTTTTAAAAATTTATCTGTCCATCTATACTTGTTTTGATTAATTTTAATTTCAAGATTATGTAAGTGTATTCGATGCCACTTTTAATGAAGCAAAACAAAACAAGAACAACACCTTCACAGAGAGATGACTTTCAAATAGTTTATTTAAAAATATACTATTCTTTAACTCAATTCTGCGCAAAATATAAAAGTTAAAATAGTATTATAAAGACTGTTAAAAATCTATTACAAACGGACAGTCAGATAACTATACAAGGAAGTAGAATAAAAAAAAGTTTATTCATATATGTTTTTATTTAAATATTATCATATATTAATAATTATTTTACTATGAAATTAGTAATTAGTTAGAATTAATTAGTAATAAATTATAAAGTAATTAGTAATAAGTTAGAAATTTAATAACTGATTATTCGCATCATTTCCAATGTTTACTCATTTATTTCAAAATAACTTTGCATCAGCAAAAAAATTATCAATTCTAAATTAAAAATGTTATCTTTATAAATAAAATATAACTAGTATTGCAAATATATAGATTTCACTTTAATTAGATTTACTATATAAGAATAGACAACATTATACTAATTTACTAATTTAACGTTTCGACTCAATATTAAAGTAAATATTAAAAAGGTTTGTGATAGTTTCCTATCGGCGCCCTTATATCGGAATATAAGGCTTAGTTTGGGAACCCGATATGTTCATAATTTTAATAGTACTAAATTTTAAAAAAAATATTTACAAAATAAAGCTAATAGAAAACTAATAAACTTTGTTTATATTAAGCTCAAATATGTTAGGGAACCTCTGATGTAACTATTTATATTAGGATTGCTTATAATTTATTATATAGGTATGGATAGTGACGCACATTTTAAACGGTTAACTTTTGACTTAAAGTTAAAGTTAAGAAATTAGGCCGAGTTAAAGAGTTTCTTAATTCGGTTAAATTTTGAAGTAAAACAAAGTTAACCGTTTAACTCAATTAATTTTTTCATATAATTTTTTCATGAATTTTTTTAAGAAATTGGTCAATTAAAAAAATTAATTTAATTTTAAAGTTAATAAAAATTTTAAATATAATTAATTTTACACAATGAATTTCTATTTTAAAAATTTAATTATAATTTAATTCTTTAATTTGAATTATCTTACTCTTATTTGATAATTTCATTAATTATAAAATATGGAGTTAAAAAGGGGAGTTAACTCGGGCCAATATTTGTTTAACCGGTTAAAGCTAAAGTTAAGAATGTTATTAACGGTTAAAGTTAAAGTTAAAATATTGTTACGAGTTAAGGTTAAGAGTTAAGACATTTCTTTAACTCTTATCTTTTGTGCATCACTAGCTGTGGAGGAAAAGATTATATAATTATATAAACCAACGTAATAAATGTAAAAATAAATCTATGACTAATTAATCTTTTTATAACTTTCAGTCAGTCGTTATAAACTCGTTATAAAACATGAATTATTAGCATTTTTAAGGCATAAATAAAATAATTATTATGAATAATTATTCGAAAAAAATTTTCCTTTAAAACAACGTGCTATTTAAGTACTCATCTGATTTGAATATGTGTTTTGCGTCATATCCAATGTCAAAAAATAAAAATAAAATAACCTTTTTAGTACGTTTTGATTTCATTATTGCCGTTAGCTATCAAATAATTTGTGCTATAAATAGTTAAAGTAATTTGAATCAATCAATAAATAATATCCAGAAAAAATGATTGCAGAAAAGATCGAAATAAATGAGTGGAATGCAAACAAATTATTAATAAAAATTAAAAACATTTCGTACAGCTATGAGCAAACAATAACGCAACAAATCGGAAACTTATTAAGCGATTCGAAACCATCACGAAATAAGGTTTTAGATAATTGCAGCGTAAATGTGCCAAAAGGAAAAATATATTCACTGCTTGGTTCGAGTGGCTGTGGAAAGACTACGCTATTGAAGTGTATTTTAGGCATTATTGAGCCTATTGAGGGAAATATTAACGTTTTTATTAATAAAAATACAACAGCGAAATGCTTAAACAAAATTACAGGTAAT
>JAQGAW010002590.1:0-14724 GCA_034698025.1 Phthiracarus crinitus | reverse complement strand
TTGTAATATCCTAATGAATTAACTTATAATATAATACAAAGTGAGCTCATTATGTATGTTCATACTCTTTCTTGTTTATATATAAGCTACGATCTCAAACAGAATATGTTTGATATTGATTTGATGCTAAAAACATAACTTATACTGTAATACTGTATTTAAAAGTTGAATTTGAATGAAAGCTGCTTTAATATTCATAAAATCTATGATACCTTTCTAGAAGCTAAGTATTGCATTCCTCGCGCGCATTGAAATGCAAAACATAGCAAATCACAAGTGGTTACAGCTTTATCTTTAGATATTTTACGTATAGACTCTCCTCGATAACCATTAAACGCTCCGTTACCAGAACCAGAACCACCAGAACCAGAACCTGATCCAGAATCGGAATAAACATCACGACTATTATTAACAAATCCATTGTTAACAGTTACGTTATATCCATTATATCCACTATTTTGTTGATGCACAATATCAGCGTAACGAACATATTCTTTTTTTGTTACTAAGCTTTTATTAGCGGATGATAATGGAGATAATGGCGATGTGGTGTAATTTGGATTATTAATACCATTGGTAGCAAATACATTAGCATATACTGGTCCTTCTTTTATCTTGTAGTGCTTCAAGTCTTGTATGGTTTTAATATTTGGATCGATAAAACCAGTTTGAGGATTCAATTGATTAATGAATGAGTCGCGATATGCTAACAAATAATGACGAAGATTACCAAACTTGCAGTACTCGACAATTACCATTAATTCTCCTTTAACTAAATTCTTAGTGACTGCACCCAAAAGATTAACTATATTTAAATGTCGTCCCAAATGAATTAAAATTTTTAATTCAGCCATTAGTGCTTTTCTTTGATTGATATCTGCTCTTTCTATTTATAATAAATAGTATATCTCCAGTTTAATAACAAACAAATACAAATTATTTGAATAACCTTTAAGCATTTTAACGGCCACTATAGTTGATGCTTCGCCGTCTTCAAGACCAATAGCTTCAGCCTTGACAACTCTACCAAACGCTCCCTGACCTAAAGTACGTCCTAATGTAACCGTACAGTAATATATACAGTATTAGACAAGATATTCAGTATTACACGATATATTACACTATTATACCAAGTTTTAATCTCTCCTTTGGAAATTCGTAACGAGTGTCATAAGGAAGTAATTCAATTTGTTCATCTAAAGGCATGTCTGGATTAAACATTTCGATTTGTCCCGTTTCGAACAAGTTATGCGAGAAAAAATCCATTTCTCTCTTTTGTTTCTAAAGTATAATCAATGATATTATTTCAATAGATATAGTTTATACTAATTTCCTTACCCTTTCTTGCCTAATTTTCTTTCCAATATAAATAGCCATAAATATCATAACAGTGCCTACAATAACGAAAAGCACGATCACGAATATTTCTTCAGTACTGAGTCCATCGTCATTAGTACCCAAAACTGACAAACGAATATTTCTAACAACTTTTCCTCCTCTATTCTCTGCCACACATTTATAAAATCCTGAATCCTTGTCTAATAATCTCTGAAAAATTAATTTTTGATCATTTTCTTCTAATTTGATGCCAGATGTTCCATCGACAACAAACTCTTTGTTATTACGAAACCAAGTTATCACAGGTTTTGGTCTACCGGTAACAAAGCACAACAATTCAATCATAAGAGTGGATTCTTTCTCTTCCAATTGTCCATTCATATTAGACTCGAGCACTTCTGGAGCTGATATATCTACAAATTTAAATTCAATTTCAATTGCAATGAGTTTAAATGCGCAGTTTGTTCAATATTTTGTGATGCATATGCTCGGCGTTTACTACCGTATACTTCGCTAAAACGATAACTCTAGTCTTAACTAGAGATGAGAATTTAGGCTCAGCCTAGAGATAGGCTGTAGGCTTAGGCTCCAATACATTGGCCTATACCGTATTCCCAGACCTTTTACCCCATGGGGGGATAAGCTCAAGGTTAACCACATGGGGTAAAATCTAAGTATCGATAATAGGCATTTACCCCATGGGGTATAAGCTAAAACTCTATGATTTTAAAAATTTAGCGGTTGCTATGGGGGATAAGCCTTTTGCTTTTACCCCACTGTCGCTGAAACTGACTTTATTCCCCATAGGAATACGGTAATAACATTGGCTTAGGCTTTAGACTTTAAAAGTTTTCAATGATCATTCAATTTTTTTTGTAAAATTCCCAATGGTTATAAATTTTTTATATCAATATTGAGTAATAAAAATCAGATATTAGAAATATTGTATACTTTTTGTAATATGTATACAATATTTCTAATCAGTATAATATTAAAAAACTACTTTTTGCTCTGGAACGTAGTTTTTGCACTAAAATTAATAATTTCTATAAATAAAAATAGAGCCTAGAGGTTAGGCAGTCTAAATTAAGTTTAGGCTGTAGGCTTAGGCTGTAGGTTGAGCCTAAGCCTAAGGTTAGGTCACCTAAAATGCTCATCTCTAGTCTCAACACACTTTCGTGAACGTCAAACTAGTGTCTGTTTATTTAAATCTCAACAAAACATTATGTTAAATTAAATTCGAATGAATATACAACTTGAATATATATGAATTGAACCTTAGTTACCCAAACTCGAAAGCTTAGGAGGGATCAGATCCATAAAATTTCAATTTTTAGGTGGAGTCAAAACTCATCTGATTTAAGCGACAATTTTTTTGGTGTTCGGAATCTCCTCGAAAAGCTCGATGAACTTAACCGAAAATTTTTACAATTCACGATTTTTCATAGGGTGGTCAACTTTTCAAGAATTCTAGGGGAGGGTCAACCCAGAGCAAGAACCACCCTCTGGGTAACTATGATGTTCAGAACTTGTTTATATTGTGCTCAAATTGTGAAACAAACGCACAGCGCTCGCGCTCAACAACGAGACAGTATTGCATCATTGGAAATATTGGTAAAAATAATTTACTTTGAATATCTAATTTGATTTGTTTCGTCTCTATAAAACCATTTCGATCACTAGTCTCCGCTTCACAAATATAAAAACCAGAATTAGTTATTTGAGCAGAATTTAAATGCAAAGTTAATGTCAACGAATATTCATCGATTGTAGATGATTGAAGCAAATCTAAATTAAAAAGTTTATTAAAACAAATTAAATTAAAAGTTTGATGATAAAAATGGTCACCAGTCATGTTCTCAACGCTTAATTCATTTTTTTCTTTGAGTGGTCTCCAAAACCACTTCAAATGAGTATAATTAAATACAGATGCTTTACATGTAAGAGTTATGCGATCCATTTCAATGGGATCCAAAGTAGAAGACACCAGAGAAAAACCTTCGATTGCGTCTGAATGGTGACAATAATAAACAATTATTAGGTTAAATTTTAAAACAATTATTGAATGATGATTATGGAATGGAAAATTTCGGTTTAAGCAGAAAAAATTTGTTAAGCTCTTTGTTAAGTTAGTTTAATGGTTTAATTAAGTTGTAATCATGATTTTTATCTACAAATCAATAGAATTTCTTGATTTTAATGTTGCAAACAGAATTATATTTTTGGATTACTGAATAAAAATACCGTTTTAAAATAAACTACTAGCGTCTGACTTTTAAATAATAATTAGTTAGGAATTGGATCGGTTTTCGAACCCCTAAACCACCCTTATATTAAATTTAAAAAATTTTTAAAAATAGTTTTCCCGAATCCCTCAGAACTAAGGAAACAATTTTTCCATTGACAGTGTGCCCTATCTGTTACCGTTTGGCCAGAATATATACACAAAAATAAACTGTATGAAATTATATACAGTATATAGATTACGTTATAGACCATAAGTGATCAAATTTAAAGCATTATCTAAAAATAATTACTAGAGATGAAAATTCTTTAGAAGACAACTTTGTTTATCTTTAGTGTGAGAAGTTTCTCTGTTTAACAAATTTTAACTTAAAACGCTTAGTATAAAAACTCATGAAGTATCGAAAAATATAACATTATAAAATATAACTCGTTTATATGTTGTGGTGGAATTTAGGCTATAATTCTAACTGAAAACAGACCGAAACTAGTCAACCCTAAAGATGAAACGTTTTGTCAAACCTGTAACAATAAAACTTGTTTGTTGGTATACAGTCGTTCCATTAATATTTTGCGCGTAACACCTATAAAGTCCAGACTGATTAGCGATCACTTCCAATCTCAACTGATTTAACCACAGTTTAGTTTCATTAGTCCATATCAATTGTTCGCTATTCACCAACATATTCAACGACGCATTACTTTCGGTATTAACGTCAACCCAATTATTGTGATCGATGTGGAAACAACTATTCGGCGAACGACAAGAATACCAACGCCACCATACATTCGCTTTGGGATAACCAATTGCTGAACATTCTAACAAATATTGTTTTTCGAGATCGTAATAATCAAATGTGTTTAATAGTTTAACTGAAGCCTGACCGGCAACTAATAATTGCATTGTTATATTTGCAACCATATCGCTAGCATTTCCAACCTATAATTATCAATTTATTGCTACATTTTAGTTTCTATAAGATTTTCAATTTTATTTTTATATGTAATAAATTTTCGTCATTTCTTACGGTATTAAATCTATAATGAAAATTATACGCTTTAGCGTACATATATTGATTAAAAATAACTAACCAGCATATAAATACCACTGTCCTCAAGATAAATACTTGAAATTGATAAAAATGCTTGTGGGTATTGACCGTCTTTAGAGATACCAATTTTGTAATGTTCGTCATTTTGGTCAATTGGTTGACCATTTAAATACCATAATAGTTGTACGGAATCAAAGTCAGGAAACGCATGAACATCGACAACAAACCTAACATTATCGTTGACATTACGAATCAAGGGTTTATTATTATTAATGTCCATCGAAAAGTTAACATAAGAAGGCGGCAGACCATCCTCTTGACCATACAATAGACAATTAATATAAACATATGCAAAATTATCATAAATAGTATAAAACATACCATAAATAGTAATATACTTGGAAACGCTAAATACTCTTCCATTACCATCAGTAACATTGCAATGATAGGTTCCCTGGTCTGATAATTGTGCTTTATTTACTGTTAGATTTTTGGATACAGTGTCGTAACTGTTGCCGTTCAGATCAATTCGTTGAGTTTCTGCTATTGTTTCAGTGACGCGTACACTTTTCTAAATATAATTTAATTAAATCAAATTAATCACATAAACTATTATGTAATTATGATTACCCCAAGATTAGGTCCGTCCCATGTTATCACGATAATTACTCCAAGTTCTATGTGAACGAAGCATTTGAGCGTAAATGTACTGTTAATAAATACGTTTTTGGCTCTACTTTCATCAATTAACGGATGAAGTTCCACTGGAAGTACTAAAAGTATGCGATAAACATGAAACATTGGAACTGAATTAATCAATCACTCACTCACTTGACCAATGGATATTTACTTGCGATACGTGTTCATATTCATCTAGTTTTACCCTGCATTCTAAAAGACTAGTTTCCGAATCCCATCGCGGATATTCAAAATGAAATCCTTTCTTTGGATTGAAAGTGATGCCAAGATTAGGGTCGACACGGATTTGTTGCGGTTCACCAGAGTAAGTGTGTATCTTCCATAGCGACACCAGTGACTTAGAATTTGTTGGCTTACAAGGAATAGTAGCGGGTTGTGACTGAAATACAGCGATGAACATAAAATCGGTATTTCCCTCATATGGCACTAAAAGATTTTCTGCGTCTATTCACACATTGAAAACGTGTTATGTATTAAAGAGTAAGTTTCGTAAAATAATTCAAAATAGACTCCGAAATCACAAGAAATTTTAGGCCCGAGCCCGACTATGTCCCGACAGGTTGAGGCCCGGCCATGCCCGAGCCCGATTAAATTGACAAATTCAAAGCCCGGCCCGGCCCGACCAATTGTGTCGGGGCCGACAAATATTAAATATAATAATTTATTTAATGCGCTTGAATTATTTTAAATATCCTATTTTAAGTCTTTAACACATATTATAATAGTTAGTATATTTAAATATTGATTATCTAATATATAATGTTTAAAATATATAAGATATAAATTTTGTTTACTTATAAATTAAAGCCCGGCCTGGCATATTTTATTTTAAGCCCGAACCCGGCCCGGCCCGAGGAAATTCGTCGAGGGCCCGCGGGGCCCGAAAAATCGAGGGCCCGTTTCGGAGTCTAATTCAAAACATATACATTGCAAAACGCATACCATTTACATAAATATAAACAGAATCGGAATTTTCATTCGTAGCTTTATTGCTATCATTATAAACACAAGTATAAAATCCGGTCATTTCGTAATTAATATTTGAAATAATCACATCAGTACTACATCTTTGAGATCTACTGCTATCATCACATCTGCTTTTTATTGTTGCCAATTCCGTAATAGGATCGTACTGCTAATTAACATATTATTTGATTAATAATAAAATTAAGTTTATTCATTATGTATTTACGGTACTACTGTCAGCCTATACATTATTACAAATTAAATCAATAAAAGTCATATTTTAATGCTAATTTCTGTTTGTATTGCACGTGTTATTTGTATTCAATGAGTCAAAATTAATAAATAGCATATAATTACCGGATTATTACTGGGAAATATCCATTGAATAGGTTTACCTCCAGTACAACGAATGTGAACACTTTGATTACCACTAATATCAATGGTATCGTCAGTTTGCAAATGTGACAATAATGCTAACTTTGGTGGCGAAGATTGAAACGTTGATATTAAGCCAGTTCTTGCTATTCCGAGCAAATAAACAGTTTGTAATATAAATATTTTCATTGATTTATTTTTTTACTACACAACAAAAAAAATAAATTTCCTATAAATTGTTTTAAAACTTTTATCATTCATTGCTTTAGATTACGTCTAAATAAAAATATATTTATTATTGGATTTGTTGAGTTTAAAAATTAATTGTTAAAAAATAAGAAATATTTGAAAACATTTTTAGCAAAACTCTAAATAAATGAGTGTTAAAAACTGCGTGTTTGATCAGCTTATTATGTGTTCAATAATGTTATATACATATCAAATAAAAAATATATTTCATTAAACAAAGTGAAGCTTACGATTAACGTTGCTTTTTTCAGCATTAACTTTTGAGACAACATCCGCTTTAGATATCCGTCTAAATTTTAAACTGTGTTGAATCGGAAAACTGAAAAACGGATATCTAAAGCGGATGTTGTCTCAAATGTTTATATTGAAAAAAAAATTACGTTAAACTTCACTTCTCAAAGATGTAGTACTGATGTGATTATTTCAAATATTAATTACGAAATGACGGGATTTTATACTTGTGTTTATAATGATAGCAATAAAGCTACGAATGAAAATTCCGATTCTGTTTATATTTATTTAAACAAACCCGCTGTAACCCGCGGTAATTGCAACACACATCTAAATTAATACATAGTAAGTACTGTAACAGTCCAGCACTCTATTATTATCATAATGAAACTTTCATTACGTTGTCAAATGTCAACAGTATATTTAATGTACTTATTTGCTCATAGATAGCGTTTGGTTACATAAAACACTTAATAAAATGCTTGCGTTAGTCGTTATTACAATTAGATATAAGCTTATGGGTTAGTATATCGTATGCGTTTTGCAATATAACAAAATTTTATAATACAGTATGTACAGTATAATTTAACGCATTACGAGTAAGGAAAGGAAGTTTAAGACAAATAAAGTTTTTTATAGTTACAGATACTATAAATGTTTAATTAAGTTTATGGTCGAATCATATTGAAATAAGTCATTTGAACGACATTTGTTAGGTCTTATAAAGTATTATTTCGGTCATTAGGTCTTGTAAATAAGACCTAACGATTTTGTGTGTAAATTTTATGATTTTAAGTAAACAGACCACAGTCTGATTAATAGAGCTTCAAAATGATAGCATTTGCTACTTTTTTATTCCATAAGTTAGAAGCTTATAAATTTATTTGTGAACGAATTACGTAAAATGGAGCCGTTTTAGCTCCATTTATAAATGCTATTTTTTGCTATTTTTGATAATAAATGCTATAATGCTATTTTTGCAATTTAATGCTATTTTGGCAGAAAAAGATTATATTGTCGATTAAATCTGATGAGTTTTTATTACCCCTCACCAAAAAATATTTTTCAATACCATAGAAAGGCGGTATTTTTAAAATTTTCCAAAGTTCTTAATAAAAGTTAGATTCAAAAAAAGTTAATATGAAGAAAAAATGATTATTATAGAAAATTATGTAATTTTAAAAAATAATAAATGCTATTTTAAGTGCTATTTTGGTCATTTATTATTGCTATTTATAGCGCTAATTTCATATATACTATAAATGCTATTATTTCGAAGCTCTACTGATTAATTAAAAGAATGAGTCAAAATACCGGTATTTAATTTGTGTAAGGAAAATGTGAGTTTCGACTATTTGTTTAGTATTGAAAATACATTCGGGTATAAGTGCAAAGATTATCGATATGTATAGCGAAACGTTTAGTGCGAATCACTTTGCGCTTATACCTACATTCGCAAAAATTGTTATAGTTTTTCACAATAAAAATCTATTCTAAGATGTAATAGATTAAAATTTACTAAATAAAATATAAATCAGCATTTTGTAATTGATTACAATTTAAATATATCGAATTAAAATACTGTATGTTTACTCAAGATCTGCACACTTGCTTTGTCTAGTACTGCATGTGTGAATTTTGAGTTTTCCATTGATATATAAATTGTTAATTGATCTTTAATTGATCAGTTGTTCCAAACTGAATTAAATTAAAAACTGTTGGATCAATGGAAAGCTTACAATAGATTGATGGCAGAGGAATCGATTGATGTGAGTCTTAAGCAAATGGTAGTTAAGTTCAAGAATGGCAAGCGATGGTAAATAAAGATAATAACTTGTTAGATATCGTAATTTTTGTTTAATTAATCAGCTTTTGCGATATACATGCCATACGAATTTTAAAAATATAAAGTATTTTTTGTAAATTTTTCAGTATTATTTAAGGTCTTAAAACATACAAAAACGGTATTATCTTCCTTTCCTTAATTATGAGACAACTTTATTTACTTGTGTACACCGTTTTACAAAACTCATAGTGTGAACTCACTTTCTTATTATATAAGTCTCAAAGTTTGTCTGTTTGCCTGTGATTCCCTTTACAGGCTCCTCCCATGGGGTCCCACCCCCACAAACTTATATCAATGGATTCAGCTCAATGAGTAGAGATCAAATCGATTTGTTTCAAGGTAGTGGTCCCCCTTTAGAGGGTTATGGTGAGATAAAATTAAAATTTTTATCGTTAACACCTATACAATTGAATGACTGGCGAGTAAAACAGCGTTTGAGAAAAATAATGCTATGAATAGATAGCAATAACTGGTTTATATTAGTAACGCACTCTTTTGAGATTTTGAATTTTAGGTAAAGTTTTCAATTCATAAATTTTTAATTAACCAATTATAGCACTAGAGTGCGTTTATCATAAATAAGTTTTCTGCTAATAATTGGTTTTGCCTCAAACGTTGTTTTACTCGCCAGTCATTCAATTGTATAATTTAATTAAATTAACAGTGCTTTTCAAATGAAATTATTTTTGTTTATAGCAAAATTGTCTAAATATTTGTGCGTTCATTAATCGACAAACTTTAATGTTCATGCATCTCATCATGATATACATGACTTATAATTTAAAATTTATAACTTATCAATTTATATGAGTTCAAAGTTTAAGTAAACTTAATGCAAAGTTTATTGAACTCATACCCTTTCTTATGCATATTTTAATAGTATGGTAAAAGTTTCTTCATGAAAATTGACTAAGTTTCTATTAAAAATAATTGGTAAATTTTAAAATATTATTTGATAATAATTGCAAAATTCTTTGATAATATTTGATAATTCTTGACAACTATTTGAATAAAATAATTCATAAAAATTAGAATCGATAACATTATTTTGATAAAAATTATCTTAAAAATGCTAAGTATAAATAGATAAAGAACAATAAAAGTTTTAATTGCAATATTCTTTATTAACTTTGACATTCTTTGAAATAATTTGAGAAATTTTTAAAATTGCTTTTACTTTAAAACATAAATACTTTATGTATTTTTAAACTTCTTTGAATTTCTTTGAAAAAAGTATATTTTTTTAAAGAAAACAAATTAATTTGAGAATTTTTGAATTTTAAAAATTTTTACACACAATAATTTTATATTTTAATGTTGTAAGATATTGTTTATAATGCAAATAAAATTTAAATATTTTAAAAATATTTTATTTTAAGGTGCATTATTAGTCTGTAAAGAAATATTAACGGCTAGGATTTGGCTTAATATAAATTTTTAATTATTTTCATTTTCTAATAATTAAAGAATGGTATTCATCATGGTGTCAAAGAGGGGGAGTATGGTGGTGTATACAACCCCAATGAAAATTCGTTGGTTGGACACCACCACACCTAAAATTTTTAAAATTTAAGGATTGAAAAAATTGAAAATTTTTAAGTTTTATAAAGTTTTTTTTGCTAATGCGAAAAATCTATCCATCATAAATTCAAAATATTTTCTTTAATATTAGACCAAAAAATCCGATGAGTTTAATCCCCCTATGAAATTTGAAAAAAGTCGAAATGAAGCCCCCTTAGACCAAAAGACTGTGGGACACCATAGTATTCAGCCTTATATAATTGAACATTCAATAAATTCAATTACAAATTATAAACTAAGTCATTTTAATTTGATGTGCTTTTATCAAATTATTAACGTTTAATAATCTTTGCATTAAGATCAAGTAAATATTTTTATAAAGATATCCTTTAAATCGCAGAAATTAAATACTGATGAGAGGTATCTGTAAATTATCAATGGTAAGTCATGTAAAATCACTATAAAAGTACAAACAGTTTAATTTTTAATGAAAGCACGCATTTACTTAGATAGAATTTTGTATGATAGATCACGTTTGTTAGAATTCAAATCTTAGATTAGAATTTAAAGTATAAAATCATATGTACAGTCCGCATACTAATATTTTTAAATATTTTAACTTTTTTTCTTGTATAAACCTGCGGGATATAGTTCGTAAAATACGGTAATTGATTATAAAAAACAAAAAATGTCAGTTCTAAAATAATTTGTGCAATGAATCATAGATACACAGTGACGAAAGTTCGAAGGGAGACAGATATTAAAATCTCAATTTTTTAGAGTCGAGGTCAAAACTTATTGGATTTGAACGAAAATTTAGGTTGGTCTTCATACCAAAAACATTTTTTAAAAATTTTTATCTAATTTTTTAAAAAAAAATAGTCTAAACCACGAACCAGTCCATCGAATAATTCGACAATTTAAATGATAAATTTTTAAAAATTTTGTCATAAAATTTCTAGAGGGGATAACACTAGGTTAGAAAGGGATAATCCCCTGTGTGCACTATGGCACTGAATATATAGAAATTATAACTAAAGTTCGATAATGTTTTTAACTCATTTGTATTAACTAATAAAATTTGAACATAAATTACATAATGAAATAAAAAATTATTCACACACATCTCTATTAGATTTACTTAATTTTTTCTTTTATATGTAAATATCGTATGTGCCGTTTAAGGTTTTCATTACATGCGAACTTTTTTCCGTAACTCTTAAAAACACATTTATATGGTGTTTCTTTGGTGTGAATATGTCTAATATGTACTTGTAATTCAGTATTTGCTACAAATTTCTTATTACACATATTATAATTACAAACAAATAATTTAATTCCTTTGTGTCTTTTTGAATGTTGTTTTAAACCACCGGAAGTAACGAACTTTTGTTCACATGTTTTGTAATCGCATTTAAATAACTTCTCTTTTGTATGTATATATTGTATGTGTCGGTTTAATTTACTAGAGGTTACAAAAGATTTGTTGCAATTATTATAATTACATTTATATAGCTTTTGTTTCGTATGCGTATAACCAATATGTTGTGTTAAATCTTTTGATGTCACAAAACTCTTATGACAATCATTATAATTACATTTATATGGTTTATAACCAATATGTCGATTTTTGTGATCATGAAGTAAAGATCTTTTAATGAACTTTCTATTACATTCCTTATAAGTGCATTTGTATTGTTTAGAATCGATATGTCGCTTAAAGTGAACATTGCGATCCGCTTTGGTTTTAAACATTTTCTCGCACCCATTAAAATCACAAGCAATTAATTTCAATCCGTTGTGTACCAGTAAATGTCTCTTTAAGTTTGAACGTAGTGTAAATCTTTTATTACAATTTTTGAATTCACATTTATGTGGTTTTTGTTTAGTATGCGTTAATTCATGTCTACTCAAATCTCCTTTTCCTGCAAATCTTTTAAAACACTGATGGCATTTATATTTTCTAATACCTAAGTGACACAATTTGTGACTATTTGAATGCGATAAACTATTAATTCTGAGTCCACACTGAGGCCAAACACATTTGTATATCCTTTCATTGAAATGGCTTAATTGGTGTGTTTTTAAATAACTATTAAAATTATATTTAAATTTACATTCATTTAATACTATTTTAATAAGTTTTAAACCATTGTAATATTTATGATTTATTTCTTTATTAATATTCATTGAACTGATTTTAGAGCAACGAAAGTTTATTTTACTGTTTAAATCACATTTGCGATGAATAAATTCCTTTGCTTTTCTCATATTTTCTTGTAATTTAATTAATTTCGATATCAAACACAGTTTATATTTTACAGCTAATAGTAAATTGTTTTCAAACACGTTAATGCTTTCAATGATTTCCATTAATTTACATTAACAAGTTATAAAAAATACTGTGTAAGCATCAGTTTAAATAACAAAAGTATTTCAAGACAATTTAAAATAAAATAGATAATATAAGTTTACAGAAAATTTTAATTGAAATTACAATTTTAAGTTAATTGTGTTAATCATTGCAATACTTTTTGAACCTTCAATCATATTTCAAACATGACATACGGTACAGACAAGTTGTTGTACACTATTTCGCAAACTTCTTCCAAAATGATCCCTAAAATAGAGAGCTTAAACTTTTTAAGGTCAGCAAACAAAACGATTCAAAGCTTAACGCTATAATAGTCACGTTTTAACAACTGAAATATACATACATTAAAACTGCAGCATTGTATTAAATAAAATTATTATCAAAGTTAAAGTTCTCTAACGAAACGTTTTTCAGGCTAAATTACCCATGAATTTAATTTCGTTTAGCATTTAAAATAATATTTTTGAATTCTTTCGTTATTTAAGCGCATTTTCTGATAAAAATAAAATTAAATAATTTCCATATTTACATACATTTTTAAATATTTGATAAACGAAAAAATTTAATGTTAATTAAATTTTTCTAGTTGTTAACACTTTTTTATCCCATCATAGTATAATCATAAACAAAAAATTTTTAAGATTAGCATATAAAATTTGCTCTTAATGTATAAATCAATATACGCTGTTTTAAGTTTCAATTCTTATTGTATTCTAAGCAATTAAGGTAACGATAAGTAAAAATTAAATGACATATAAATTTACAACTTAGCATACTGTATAGGATACTTTTTTCATATATTTTTGGTCGAAATTAATATAAATTTATAAACTCAGGTTTTTATTATAATAGACTTGCTAACATCACTTTACATCGGGCAGCGCCGGGACTTGCATTAAAAATGCTAGAATAATCGGGCTATGGTTTCAAGATTCAATATTTAAATAGAAGATTAGATTTTTAAGAAAATTAAAACACGGCAATACGATATAAGTGAATATTTTTTCTATATTTTGAAAAAAAATCATGCAAAAGTAAACATACTCCTTTCTAAATAAAATAAGATCGTAACGGTCATAATATCAGATTATTAAGTTAAGTTAAGTTTTGGTGTATAGGATTCGCTCTATTTATTTTCATTCATTACGTATAAACTAAGATGTATTAATAAATGTATTCAAAAAATCTTGACTGAAATTCGCATCAAATTTTGCAATTTTAATGGCTTTTCATTTAGCGGTAATGTAATGGTTTAAATCCTCGAAATTATTCATTACTAATGAAATAAATTTTAAAAGCTATTTGTTTTCCTAATGTTTTCAATTTTCATAAACGTTCGGCATTACCTACTTTCTAGTTTTTCTAATCAATTTACTACTTTATTATTAATATTTATTGATGTTATAATATTTATCTTAATTTACCCGAATATTGCTGTTCAGCAAACAATAGCGAATTTAAATTCCAGTTTAATTTGTCGCACCAATCAGAAAGCAATCAATCATTTTTATTTTGATTGTGTATTTATTTTGTTAAGAAAAAATTATAGTTTCGGTATTTATTTATTTAGAATATTGTTCGCGTTATTATTATTATTATTTTATTGAAGCTCATTCACAAAATACCATAACTTTCTATTAAATTAAACCTAAAAAGCACATGTATATGTGCCATACATTCTTAATATTATAATAATTACAGTAAATTAATAAAAATAAACATAATTATAATATTGTTAATCCAGTCTCCGCTCAATGTCTGCGAGCGAATGGCTATTACGCGCACGAAACAGATTGCGATCGCTATTATGTATGCAAGAATGGCAGTGT
>JAQGAW010002589.1:0-14724 GCA_034698025.1 Phthiracarus crinitus | reverse complement strand
CGGGTCGGGTCGGGTTGAGAATTGTCGGGTTGGAGTCGGGTTCGGGTTTAAGATTTCTAACGATTTACTAGTCTAATAATGAGGTTCTAAAACATTAAATTTAGGCTCAAAAATATGAGAACCTGAGTGTTGTTCAAAATTCTGAACATTACGAAAAACATGAAAATGCGTGCGACAATAGCTGAGATATGCCTTTATTTATTCAGTTAGAGCTTAAATCTTTATCCTTTATTTCTATAATGCACGGTTTATTTGAAATTTTTGATTTAATTAAAATATCCAAAAATATATGTGAACGTAAAAATCTAAGATAAAAAAATCAAATAATTATTATGTAATGTATAATCGAAATATTATTACTAACTTATATATTGGATGAAACTTTTGTACGAAACGGCTTTTATCTTTAAATACTGTACATCCATTATCTTGTTTTGGATATATTGAGGAGAAAGGTATAACTACACCATATATTTATGACTCATATGTTGTAAGCTTTTTCGTTTAAAACATTAGAGCTTTGATTATTAAAATATTTGTAAAAGTTCTCAATGCAATTTGCTTTGATAAAGAAATTGAGTGAAGATCAAAGTTACCAAAAGTTTATCAAACGCTAAAAATAAATTTATAAAATCCATAAAACATTCATCGACTTTAATTATGTATTTGCTTTTCAGTTAATTCTAAGTGTTGATTATTCCAGTTGTTATCATGATTGTATGATAGTCTAAAATATTCACTAAAATGTTATGTCACATTCGTTTGGTGCTAATTTATGTGCGCATTTTTTGAATTGGATATTTATTTGAGCTTTTATCGTTCCAATCAAATTTATATTCCGACAAACGTAATGTTCTGAATCTTATATTGTTGATCATTTCGATAATTCACATCATTTTTGTCAAGAAAATCACTTATATTATTTAAATTTCATGAATTTACTATTTGTTAATTTTTGACTTTAAATCTTTAAAACTTTAAATAAATCTTGGTTTTGAATATCTATCTAATAAATTACAATACAATTAGATCCGTAATTCTTAAATGAATATTTACAACACAACTCTCATTAATTTAAGAAAAACATGATCAAAAGTCGTAATGTCAAGTTGGTATCGACACAATCTAGTGCTACATCTAAAACAACTCTAGTTATCATTAAATCAAATAAAATTCGCGCTAAACTGTACATAAAACTATAAATCGCAGTTTAGTTCGATTATGCTTTAATTAATGAGTTGTTGACAGTGGTATCGAGCTTAGAAAGTTTTGATACTTAAGTTTTAACAATTAATAAAATTATAACAAGTAATTAATATTGTTCTAAATTCAATAAAGCTTCATGATTCATAAAAATATTTAGTCAAAAACGATATTTTTATTTATAAACTAATTGAATAGCCATCTAATGTATTAATATAAACAAAAACGTTGTTTATATTCCCTTAATAAATATAAAGACTGCGGACACCACGACGGACGGACAGACAGACAGACAGACATGGTCAAATCCATAAGCTGAGCTTCTCTACAAGAAAGTCAGCTAAAAATATTTAATGCGCTAAAATTTTGACTTTATTATTGATTTTACTCAGAATATAATACAACTTGAGCTCATCATGAATTTTCATTCTCTTTCTTGTTTTAAATAAATTTATAAAATATTCTGTATAAATCTTTCAAAATGTACCGAATTATCGGTTTTACTTATTATAAATTTATAATTTATTAATTTGGTTGCCATATTGTTTAATTAAAATTAAAGCACAATTATAAAATTATTAAAATGAAAAATATTAAACTGGGACCGCTTCCCTCTGCAAGTTTTCTATTCCTTTTTAATTTTAAACATTTTCTAAGCACAACTAAACACAAATGATGTTTAAATTACTATACAATTATATTAATAAATATAAAATTAATTAACAAAATAATAATTTAAATTTGCAAATTTTAGACCGAATCACAGTTGAAAATAAAATAATAATTAATATCACACAATGCTTTATTTCAGGCGGCGGTAAACCACAATCTTATTTTTCCGTCGATGACATAACTGGTGACATAATATTAACGCATCCGATTCCGAATATAAAATCAGACGTGGGAACAACGCAACCCATTCTATTAACCGTGAAAGCAACAGAACTCACTGAAAATAAAGAGAATATTGCATGGATTACGTCTAGTTCTGACGTAGCATTAGTTATTATCTCAACGGTTAATAAACGGCCACATTTCAGAAACGAACACCTTATCGGTTCGATCGACGAAAATAGTCATCTGATGACACCCGTAAAGTGGGAAGGAATGAGTGTTCCGCAAGTGTTCGATGACGATCCTGGACTTAATGGTACCATTGTTTTAGAAATCGACGATCCTTCACATACATTCATGATTCAGCCAATCAAAGGAATTAATGATTTGAGTTTCTCTGTCATCGTTAAGAATAATGAGAAACTTGATTTCGAAACTAATTTAGACAAACAATTTAACTTAATTGTTAGTATTGATTATTTATTACAATAATTTATTAAATTTCTGTTTTTATTTTAAAAATTTTCAATAGATATCAGCCACAGACCAGTCAATACAAGAACCGCAAACTACAAAAATTTTATGCACCATAAAACTCATTGATCTCAATGGTATTCTTACACTGAATTTGATTAAAATATCTAGTGATGTGAGTTATTAAATATTATTCTTTACAACTGCAGACAATATTCCACAATTCACCAAAAAAGTATACGAAGCATCGATTTTAGAAGACGCAGAACCAGGTGTGACAGTCGCTAGAATTGAAGCCAATGATGTCGATTCTGGGGATTTTGGACAAATTCGCTACACTTCTATTAACGGTCCAATTGCTAACAAGTATATCACGCTTAGAATTCTATCTTATTTAATAAAATTCATTAAAAATTGTAATTATTATTCGAGTTTGCATATCGATTCCGAAACGGGAATAATAGTATTGAAAAGCAATGACGATATTGATAGAGAAATCATACCGGAATATAGATTAACGATCGAAGCGAGAGACCAATTGGGTCGCGGAAATAAAAATGTAACCGAATTGCATATCAAATTAATTGACGCGAATGGTAATTAATCAATTGATTTGTTTATTTTGTTAATCTATTATGTATTAAAATTGAATTTAAAGTATAATTTATTGTTCTTTAGACAATATTCCAACTTTCTTGCAATCTCGATACGACGCGATTTTAAAGCCAGACCGCTCTAACTTCACTCAACCTCTTATTGTCAAAGCATTAGATGCCGACGAACCAAATACCGTTAATAGTAACGTTACTTACGAGATAATTAATGGCAATTATCAGGACAAGTTTGCTATTGACATCATTTCTGGTGAAATACTGCTTAAATCTCCGTTAACTATAGAAAGAAAGTTTCAGACAGCGGATCAAGCATTTAACGATAATAACGGAGAAAAATTTTTGCCCGAATTTGTGTTAACGATACGCGCTCACGACAAGGGAATACCGTATCGATGGTCGACAGTTCTCGTACATATATACAATCCAGTGAGTGTTTGATTTAACGGATTTTAATGGATTTAATTCAGGATTTAAAAACTTATACATATTTCACTTAATAAATTGTTTTAAGGATTTTCTGAACCGAACTGTAGTTTTTATTTTCGATGAAACGGTAAATCGAGTGAAAGAAAACTTGGAATCAATAGAAGAGTAAGTGTGTCTCAAATTATCCTAAATAACTGATTGTGTCAACAATTATTATTTATAACTCAATTTGATCTCATTTATCAATAAAGTGGATTAGGAATGATAACTGGAGCTAATGTTTATATACCACACGATTCAATACGTTCGCAAAGAAATAAGACTATTGTTAACGCATGGATAGCATATCCCACACAATCTATAAGTATTACGCATTTTTTATCATTAATTAAAGAATTGATTATGAAAATTATCATATTTTAGTTGATTTGAGTAAACTGCCAGTAATTTATACAAAGTTAAGAGGAAAAGATTACGAGATATTCGAAAAGAATACGAAAAATGCGAATACAAAAGAGACGGAAAATATTAAAACCGGTCAATTGGTCACAACAGACTTTCAAACTTTGTTTTGGCTGCTTATCATACTAGTCTTAATTACGCTCATATTTCTAATTGTATTTATTATATTCTGGTGTTGTTGCTGTAGAAATGATCATCAAAGGTAGTATTAGATTCAGTAATAAGTTTATACGTTTCTTACATTTTTCTGATTTTGTTTGGTGCAGACGACAAAAACTGAACCAAAAATCAGATAAGTTGACGACTCGTCGAGACTATATTTCGACAGAAAACGGTTCAGTGGTTAAAGAAGTCGATTCAACTCGCGATAATGAATTGAACAAATCGGCAAACAAAAGAAAACGTGACGTTGGGTTACAAGCGTGGAATGAGGAAAGTGACACACAGGCTATATATAGGCCTTCATCAGCGCCTCATTATGAACACAATCAAAACAAATTCAAAACAAATAGTTTGCACGCTTATCATGATTCTGGATCGATGTACCAGAGGTTTAAAAAAAGAAGGAACCAAAGGATACGCGTGTCTCCGGAATATTATTACGAAGATAATGGTACGCCATATCACGACCAAAATGAAGCGATTTTGTTGAATAAACTCTATCAAAACCCAGGTTACGCTACTGTACGACATCCCGATTATTTCATGCAAACTCGATTTGATCGAAATAGACTTTATAAGGATGAGGCTATTGTTGGTTATATGCCTAATATGACCAGTAATCAATTTGATGCTCAATCCTATTTAACTACTAATATACCAGAATATAGTAGCTCTTTGCGATCAAACAGACCTAAAGCTAGTCATATGCGATATAGTGATAACTTTAGGAGCACAACACCAAAAACATCTGAAATTCTATACGTTCAAACTCCTAACACTAACAAACATATTGAGAGCAATGGACAAAATGAATTCCATAATAATCAAAGTCTCGATTCTTTGGATTACCCGAAACCAGTCAATGAGTACGCTTTAAACGCGAATAATGTAAATGATGATACAGTTCTGGCAAAGAGGAAACAGTCGAGACATGTATCGTTTCACACCGGAAACACTGATGAAGAAGAGTTTCTAAATGATAATATACGCGAAGAGAGTCAACCAATTAATCAAACTGTTTTCGAAAAGTCTAATGAAAAATTGAAATCTGTTTTAACACCAATTGAGACCACAACTGATTTATACGCATACAATTCTCAGAAAGAATACATCACTAGTAGTTCAGACGATGCGCGAGAAAATGGCAAACATAATCGTACGATAAATCAATTCCCAAAAAAAAGTTTAGCGCAAAATAATTCGAAAAATCAGTCTGAAAAGTTGACACAACCGAGTATTGTAATGAAAATTTCGGACTCAAATTCGGATACTCAGTCAGTGATTAATAATACTTTAAACAAAGCTGAAAGCAGTGCAAACATTGAACTAAAAAAATCAAAAAAATTAACAAAAAATGTTAGTTCAAGCAATAAAAAGATAACTCGTCTAAAAAAAGAAAACAGTAGCGATAATTCAGACAAATCTTATGATTCGGACTCTGGTATCGGTCATTCCGCTATCAATAATAATCCAAATCTCGAAATCAAAAACAGTGCTCTCATGGAAAAGAAAAGTGTTTTTACGATTGCTTATAATGACGTGAAAACTAGACATTTGCAATCCGCTGAATCTACCAATGACTGAATCAATTATCCGCTTATTGTAAATTTAGTCCATATGTGTTCACGCATTTCATTAAATGTTTTTTTATAAAAATATTTTAATATTAGTCCATTAGCTTACAAAAATAACTTAAGTTTTGCTATCAAACAATTTATTAATAGAGTTTAAAGTTAGTTTAATTGAGATGTATTGTAAATATAAAAGTGTGAATTTTAAATTTCTATATTTAGATATAACTGTATATTTTGAAACAAAAAAACATTAAAAATTAGATGCTTTTGATATTATGCTAGAATATAAATAAATGCGTATCAGTCTATTTATTATAAATTATTGTTACTTGTTTTAAAATATAAAACTAATGCTTTGTGATTTGATATCTAAAAATTGGCGCAATATTTCAAGTAATAGAAATAATCCAGTAATGTTAAAGTAAATGTCCAGTCTGACTGATGTTACTCAAGAATCCATTATCACTTTTTATTGTATTATGTATTATTACCATAAAATCTATTAAAATATTTGTTTTATGGAATTTAAAAATTGGAAAGATAGCAGCAAATCATTTAACATTGCTGTAGATAAGATCAATTTTAGTTTTTACATTTGTTTTAAACAAAACAATTGCCATAATTAGTTTGGGTAAAAATAGAAATAATTATGACCGAAAAATTAAAATTGCTTATCTAAAAGCGGTTTTATTGTTTTCAAAATCCTGAACAAAGTTATGTCACTAAGACTGAACCGAATTTTAAATGAACGCTTTTTAAATGCATGAATTCTTGAACGCATCAAAGCTCACATTTAATACTTTTTAAAACTAATAACTCAATAATTAATTGCCATTTGATGATTAAGGAAATATTTTTGATTTTAGTTCCCTTAAATATTTTAATTTATTTTACTTATTTTTTATATAACCATCATATTATATCGAATCTTAAGTAACGTGAGAAAGAGGTTCGCTATCAATAGTTGCAATTTAAAAGAAAAATTAATTCTTTTTATTTACTGTGTTATATTATTGTATATGCTTAGACATAAGCTTTAATATTGTGGGAACTCTATTGTAATTCTTTACAATTATTTACAACACTCATACCCTATTAATAAATATTAGTTAAACATATAATAAAATGGATTTAGTGGTGCGTTAATAGAAAAGCATTTAGAGAAATGTATATTTATAAAGGCGTTTGGTTTCGTGAGTCAAATGTATTAAATTTAAAAAATTAATATTTATAGGATTTATTTTCAGGTTTGTTCATCGTATAATTTTGATATTAAAATAAATTCTCAATTGTTAAATAAATATAAAAATCAACGCTATTAACATAAAAAATACGTTGTTTGGCACAACTTTTTTAATTGAATTTGTATACACACTTAAAAATTTATTTGAAAATTTTTTTAAGTATTATTTATATATGTATACTTAAAAGTTGAACTTTAAAATATAAAAAATATTGCAAAATTTTCTTTTTTATCGACAAAAAAAGAGTTATAATTCAGTTAGCTTTTCTTTATGACACGTCGAATAAATATGATCACTGAATAGTGAATTCGATTTAACCATTTCATTGGATGACGACAGCGATTGCGATGAATGTTCTTCCCTGTTATAAACAAACGGATATTTTTATGGGTTATAAATATAATAATTTTAATAAATAACAAAAAAATCTCATAATAGGTTGTATTTCTCGAAACTCACGATAATTCACAATAGAGTGGATTTTTTGCTATATTATCCGAATTAATAGAATTTTCAATAGATATTCCAGGCGTACACGTATTACTGTGTAGCAAATTAAAGTCATTTATTCGTTGATCGCTTCTTGTGCTGTACGAAACCGAAATCAGGTCATTGATAGGTATTTTATCTTTCGAGTTATCATCACTGAAGTCCTCAACTATGGGAACACTCATTTGTAGCACTTGTGTTTCGTACTCCTTCTGCGACTTCACGAATGGTTTCACATAAATTGGTTCATATACTTTTGATTGACACTTTGATTCTTGTTTTTTTGACACGTTATTCCGATTGTAATTCGTGCACTTATATAAATTTTCGTATCTGTTAATTAGAGTTTGGATCATTAAAAAATAAATTTTTTTAGTAATTTAGTTTTTGACATTGATATTATCATTTTTTAAATATGTTTATATTCTCAAAGTCATTTTACTATGAATATAATATAGGCTCGACATGTCCTTAACTTAAATCTGCATATATATTTTTCATATTAATCTTTTGAAATATTTTTTAATGAATTGATTTTAAATAAATTGAATCCAATTTTTTATTTAAATTTTCTTTATTAACTATAGAATGAATTTATCATAAAATTTTATGAAGTCATTTTCCAAATAAACAGACCCATAAGAGAAAAAATAAAAATTGGAAATGAATCAAATACAGCTTTTCAAAATTTTTTCTTTAATCAAATTAATCTTATTATATTCGACACATTTTCTGCATGAAATATTTTGAGCATAAAAGCATAAATACAAAACCCTATTAACCCTTAATTAGTTTTTAAATAGGAGAAAATAAATATTTAGTGAATCCCATAAAAGAACGTTTTATTAACAAGATTTCACTCATTTCTCTCAACGGTTTGACATGATTTTTCGATTTTAATTGAGTTTTTATTTTATTAGATAAATAGAAAACAATTTCTAAACCTAATTATGTTTGAATTAATTTTTTATTTAATTAACACGATATGTATTTATTGAATATAAATAATCAAACCGTTATAATTGTTTATTAATGCGTAGATATCCGGAACTAATAGTGGTTTATTTTAAGTTTTTTAATGATCTACTTTCAATAAATTGTATGGGATATTAATAGAGAGTAACAATTTATTAACGGATCATCTAAACAAAGTTATAAATAGTGATATATTGATTTCTGTATTTAGCTTTTCTTATCTAAAGAAATTTTGGATCATACTGTTAGAGGCCATATGCCTCTTATATACATTAATGTTACGGACCATAGATTTAACATTGTTGTTGAGATCACTATTAACAAGACTTAAATAAAAACTCACTTTAAAGTTATATAACTGATAAAAGATATGTCAAAAAAGTTTACTAAGATATACTAAGAAATTACTGAAGTCTAAATTATATTATTCATAATATAATAATAATTTATTTAGTAAAACGATGATCATAGTTAACTCTGAATTCGCTTGAACTCTAATAACTCCCCCAAATAATATTAACTAATCTTTTAGATTTTAACAAACGGGTTACATTAATAGTAAATTAATGGTAGTATACAATTAAAAATGGAAATGAGATTTTAATCAATGTGTAAAATTAATTAATATTTCAATTAGAAATAAACAAACATTTAACAAAGTATACTAATGACTTGAAAATGACTGGTTAATTTAATTTATTCAAACGTTTGACATGTGAATGGGAAAATAAACTTTTAAACGTTTTTAAGAATGCAAATAAACAATAAAATATATTGCAATCTTTATCTCAGCAAAGAAATCTATGCATTGCTTTCACTGTCTGAACATTTCATAATTTATATTAATAATTATGATATTTAAAAAATATAAGTAGGAAATTATTTTTATTATTAAATGAAGGCAAATTCAAAACCCATGCATTGATTATCATTTCGCCAATTGATGAGAAAATATTTAATTGCTTAAAAATTTGCATTTTTGTGCTCATTCTTGACGTATTCTACAAAAACTTCGCTTTAATATTATTGCCATAACTGTAATATATTTAACGCAAAAATACTGTATATGATCACGCATTTAAAAAAAACTAACATCGTTTTAAAAAGTTACAGTAAATTAAAAAACAAATTAATAAAAGCATGCATTGGTTTATAGCTTAAGTTAGTTGTAGTTAGTTGTAAAAGTTGTATAAATATTTATACAAAAAAAATAATTTTTTAACAATTTAATACGAAAAAAGAAACACTAAAAATATAATTAAAAGCAATTAGTTTGTTGGTTAAACTCGTTTATGCGCTGCGAAACTTTTACTTTAATAATTCATAACCTATTTTAATACATTTTCGACTGATTATCGATAAGATTAAGTCGTTTCACATAAACATTTGGATTAGCAAAAACAAAATAATGCCATTAACTAACAGTTAACAAACACAAACCTGGTCCACATATAGCAGTGGTAAATAATTCCTATTGCACCGAATATTGCTATAATACACGCGATGAAAATAAGCGCAATCCCAATATCATTGGCGTCGGATGTGATCATTTTATATAATATTTTCAGGTGGTTAGCGATTACACAAAATTCTTGGGAATGAACCACTTCAGAGTCTCCCATGTTTAACAGGATAATCCCATTTTAATAATAATGATGATTTGCTGTTATGAGTTTCGCATCACTTCAATGCACACATCGCAGCAAAAACTAATCTCTGGCTTAATGCGTCTTTTAAGAGATAAAATTTAAATTAATTTTTTTATATTTTAAATAAACCTACGATTAAATTGCTTTTTAAGTACGATTTTAATTTATAACTCACTCGAGTGAAAAATATAATAATACGCGTATAATTATAAACATTAAATTTGATCAATATTTTGATTTAAACATACCTATAGTTGAACTAAACAACAATACGTAAATATCATAGTTTTTAGTTTAATAGAAAGCCGAAGAAAAGCAAAAAAGTTTGATCGCATCCGCTATTAACGCAGAACGTAAAACTAGTTAGAATTAATAACATCAAGTTTTGTCAATAATATGGTCTTAATAATTGAATTAAAGCAGAATAGCGTTCACTATATACACAAATACACATACGAAATCTGATTGCAGTGTGAGTTGCGGTTACATCGAGGAATGCAAATGCGAGCATTGCAGCAGAGAACGAATGATCACATCCCCTTCTCTAACCTCCCCTTAACGCAAAAAAATTCTAGTTCTCGTTTTGATTTGGTACTTGTCTAACAAGTTGCGTAACTGGTCTTCGCTTGTTTGGTGTTTTTGGTGTTCGGTGTCAGGCACGTAACACATTGTGTGCGTTGTAAACATACGCGACCTTGTCTTCTCATGCTTATGCTTACAACCGTACATAAGCTTATGTCGAAGAAGTGTACAAATTTAGTACATTTCCTTATGGACATAAGTAGTAACAAGTTATCGCTAAAATTTAATATGGCTTTATCATCGCAATGCATCGATACCTGTCTTACCACTCAGACATTTATTTATATATAATGGGCCAATGATATGGAAAACTTATTCTCGAATTAAGCAAAATAATAGTAAATCGTTGTCATAACACGAAATGAATGGTTTATTGTCGGCGTATTATGCGAATGCTTATGCTATTCAAACATACTCTTTTCAATACAGAAACAAAAATATGTATAGAGAGAACCATTGTATTGGGACTAAAGATGTTTTTTGTTGTTTAATACTTTAGGGAAACATTTAGATATGAACGTGAATTCGCAAAAGAAAACATAAACTTATTTGCGCTGGAAATCAATCAATCAATGCATTTCCTTTCAGTGGGTATGTCTGAGACGTGATTTTTTTCGCGAACCAAAAAAGCCTATCATTAATATCACCGATGTATTCATAGTTTAATTAACGACATATTTATATACTTTTTATGGGCTAAAAATAAAAAAAGATTTTTTTTCCTCCGTATATAAATGTCAAAAATGATCCGATCATTTAGCCTTTTTCATTCAGTTTTTTTGTTGTGTAACCTGCATCGACGTATTTACGCTTCAAACGGGTATTAAATCTCACTTTTTTTTTGTTTTTAACTTCATCTGAAAAATATTTTCCTGATTTTTTTCTCAGAAAACTTCGATGATTTTGAAAGTAATTTTCCGTACATTGAAAAATGTTTTTATACAGGGAATTATTGTCGCATTGTTTACACCAACAATGTTCAGTTCAAACGTAAAAAAAAGTTTCGAAAAAAATGATGTAAAAGATGATTTCATTTCTGCACGCAAACAAAATTCTTAATGTTAGAAAAAAACAAAAACAAAAGTAAAGCGGAAGTGTAATTATTCAAATTTAATTGCATGCCACTCCATTTGCGGGTCTCATTATAGCGTCATTTTGGCAAAATTTAAATTGACAAACAAATTAAAAAGAGAAAAATCGCGGCAAACTACAGTTATAGGGGTTTCGAAATTTTCTTCTTTGAAAAAGTTATGCATGCTTTGAAATCAGAAAAAAAGAAAATAGTAGAAAATTATGAGAACTTAAGAGCGCAAAAAAGTGAGTACGGATTTAGTGGGAGAGCGGAGTGAGTGCATAATTATCTTTCGGTGAAGTGCATCCTAACTTTTAAACCAGATTCGCAGTCCTATTTAATTCTGAATTGATGTGACACAAGGGGTTATTGTTTTCAATTTTCGTATTCCGAACAACACGTTTTAAAGAGTAGTCGTGTCCATAATTTGTAGTTATTATAAACGTATTCCTGTAATTTCATATAATAAACTTGTTTAATACCACTAAATAGAAATTTTTTGGGAAAACTGGGACTCAAACGCAATTTGAACAGAAAAGAAAAGAAATGAAAAGAAAAAATAGAGAATTAATTTTCTATTTCGTAGCTTTGATGCACTCTGTGACCCATCATTAAAATGTTATACAGTATAAAGTTGTTATAAACCCAGAGAAAGTCAGTCTATACAACTATTTTTTTGTTAATTCATTGTTCCTACAAGTTTGTAAACTATTATTTAAACGTTGTAATAATTTTATGTCTGACGATTTTATTTTGCTTTTTGCGGCCATAAAAACTTCTTTTATTTATTGGGGTTTTTAACTCACGCTAAAAATTTAGTCATTTTTATCAACGAATGGGCTTCTAATGTCAAGTTTATGTGACGCTTATCTTTTTATTTATCATATTTTGCGCGGATTTAACCTAAAACTGTAACTACTATGCTATTTGGCAGTAAAAAAATTAGACAAATTTTTTGGAAAAATATATACACAGTCGTAAATAAAAAGTTTTTAAAACCTGCTATTTATTACAGGATGATATGCGGAGGTATTTTAGCAAAAAAAAATTATGCAACAGCTAATTCTCACAATATGTTATTTTAAAACGTAAACACTATAATTTATTTTAATAATACATTTAATGTTATTTTTTTCATTTAACGCGTTTAAAGAGGATTTTTACGCAAAGAATGTGTGCGTTTCCTAAAAAAGAGTAATTTGATCTAAATTTAGTTCAGAAGTTAATAGTTTTTAATATTGTAGGTTATGTTATTTAAATTTAGAATTAAATAATTTAGGCAATTAAAAATATTTTATTCTTTAGTTGGAAATGTGTGGAAATTATCTATACATTAAACTTATATCTTTGTTTAACTGTTAATTGGTAAACAGAAAGAAAAATTATCAGTAGAAAGTTCAGGAAATGGAATATATTTTAAACCAATTATTAAAATCAATTGACAATATTTACGGCAAAATACTGACAGCTTACATGACATCATTGTTTAAATAGACCGAGAAAATCATTGATGAAGATTTCAAAACTGGATATGAATTAAAATGGTGATTACAGAGGATTATCATCTGTTTATGGTAACAAAAATGAAAATTTTGGATCTAATATGTGGAAAATTACTCATAGAAAATATCATAATTTCAGTTTTAGTCAACAGAATGGGTTAAACGAGTCCATTGAATTGAATAAATTATTTAATATTAGAAAAATACTTTACATCTTACACTGAATCATTGCGAAATTACACTGTGAACGGGTATTAATTTTGATTATAATAAATCGGTTTCGAGAATTCATTAAAATTTTAGATTAAACTGTTCAGACAATTCGTTTTAAGAATCGTATTAAAATGCTATTCATATAAAACAATTTTCAAATAATAATCACGTTTAACCTTTTTATATGAAAAAATTGTATATTAAATTCTCATTAACATAATCTTAATATTTAAGTATTTCTATTTATAAATATTTGGAACAGTGAGTTAAAACTAAAATCATTTTAAAAATATGAAATATTTTGCGGCGAATTTTTATCTGATAACACATTTCCACTAAACTAAAAGCAAATAATAGTTTAATTTTTCAGTAATGAAATCCAGTATCACTTATACTTAAAATTAATCATCTCTTTTTACATTTAGTTTATAATCAGATATTTTTAATATAAATTGAATTTAAACGTTTTGAAATCGTTTTATCCTATAAGCACTATCGTAACAAAATAATTTAGTGAATAAAGTGGAAGATTATTTTTAATGGAATTAAAAGATTATTTCGTTAATGCATTTTGTAGATAATTTTAAGCCAACAATCAAATACATAGTTTTAGATAAACCAGCACACAATTTATTATTGTGATACCAATTTGAAATTATTTAAACATTGGAAGTAAAATATCGTTTTTTTCTCAAATGATTGTGTTTAAAATATCTATCTAGCAATTTATCTAAAAAATATTTTGCATTCTTTTAGAGTAAGCGGTGATATTTCTTAAAAATTGCAATAATTATACGAGGTTTAAATTTTGAAGTAAGCATTAATGTAATTCAGACAAACAATACACTTCAAGCGATTTTTAAGTGATGCATGGATTGATAGAAAAAGATAATGATAAAGCTTTTAAAAATTTAATGACAGAATAATAAAAATTGAAGAAAAAGTGATAGAGAATAAGAAGAGTAAAGATGCCAATGATAAGGGTTTAAACTTAATTGGTTTTTGATTTTATGGTTTTCTAGAAAAATAAACAGTTAATGACAACTACAAAAACACACAAAATGAGCTCACAGTTAAATTAAAGTTTACTTTTGTTTGGTTTGTACTAAATTAATACCTGATGAATAGAATATGTATATCAAATCATTTTATGACATTTTTATTAAAGCTTAATTTTAAAATAGTTTATCTTACTTGAAGATATGTTTTAGCAGTCAATACTTTAATATAAATTAAAGTTAAGTTGAAT
>JAQGAW010002588.1:0-14728 GCA_034698025.1 Phthiracarus crinitus | reverse complement strand
TATTTACATAATTAATATTTATAATCAAATTATGGATTATATTATAGGTTTTCTATTCACTACATATTTTTATATCTGTTTTTCGGATTTTCGGTTAACCGTCGGTTCGGTTCGGGTCGGTTAGGTTACAAAAAATTGACTCTCGGGTCGGGTCGGTTAAAATCTTTGTTTTGTCGGTTAGTCTCGGGTTCCAATTTCAGTACCCGTGAACAGCTTTAATTCAGCGAATGCTTATACGATTCAATGCTTTTTTTGATTTAGCTTTTTAGCATAACTAGTTTCGCTAAATGTTACAAAGCAATGTTTGAATGTAATTTGAGCTTTTAATTCACTAAATCACTAAACTGTTTTTTGTATAGAGTTATTGTTTTAAATATTGATATCTATTTAGAATGATATTATGAATTTAAAGTAATCACATAAATAAAAATTCGAGTTTTAAGAAGAATTCTTCAAAAAAAACCATAACAAGAACTACAAATATAATTATAATGTTAATCTATGTGTAAAGTTCAGCTCTATATGTATTATAGTAAAAGTTTTGCGTATACTTTTTAAACTCAGATTTTTTGAATTTCTATAACACATCGCAATCCATCAAAATTTATGAATTTGATTACAATTTATGATCGCATCAAATTTTTGCATTAAAATCGAAAAGAATTTTTTCGGGAAAAAAGACTTAAAAATCGTTTTTCGATAAGTTCTAAAGTTGTTTTTAAAATCAATATTCAATCCATTAGTTTCAGATTCCGAGAAGAATATAACAAATCACTTTTATAATACAACAACGAAAGCCTATATGAATCAATAATTAAGTTAAATCTGAAATAGAAATCATTTAAATTTCAATCTAATGTTTCGCATTAAATTTAACGATGCTTTCCATCGAAAAATATCCATTAGTCATACGGGTTTCGGCTTATAATACAAAAACATCATTACTGACACCATTTACGTATTATATACTTATTCCTTTTGAATTATTATTATCTGCATTTTTTTATAAAGTGAAAAATAAATATTTATAGCGTTCATTAATCGATTATTCAAAGTTTGCTATCGATTCCAAGTAAAAGTTTCAAAAGTAATTTTAACCCGAAAAACTCGAGCCCAAAAAAAATTTGTACCAAAAACTTAAATGATGATTGATATGATTATATTTAATACCGAATACAATACCATTGAATAAAAACTCTTAATGGATTGTTAAATAAAATAAGAAACGAAACATGTCTGGAGACAAATGACCGAAATATAGACGAATAAATAAGAAAATATTACATATTATTTCAGCTTACGATTTCTTAGTCTAAAAACCAATTTTTGCCCAACAAATAAACTTTATAATAGTCGCTCGATTCGCAAACTACTGGTTATTTAATGTTTATTTTTATCGTTGCTTTTATTCTATATTATCATTTTGCTCATAACAAAAAGATCGGTGAAAATGATAGGCTATTATTAAAATAAGGAAAAAATTCAAAATAAATTTCGTTTCACATTCTTTGAATTCAAAAGATTTTATTTGTATTTTCATGATTTCTTTTTTAAATTTTTCAATAGAGACGGAAATTAACTCCAATGGAATAGAATCGTAGATAACTAGAGTTGATAAAAGTTAGTGAGTGTTGACTTTAAAAATAGATACGTAATGATTAGAGAACGGATTTTTTGTTAAATCCAAAATCCTCTTGTAACAACAAAATTTTACCTAAAAACGTTTTTACAACAAAATATTTTAAAAAAGCATTTTATTAACAAGATTTATTTATAAAATTTAGAAAACAAATCAAATTTAACAAAATTATGATATTTCTATACGTAATTAAATTTAATATTCCAATGAAAACAGATTATATTGGAATTGAAATATAATTTTTGTAATACTGATTAAAAAATTTTTGCACATAAATATATTGTAATAAAATTTTTCTCTTTGCGAATTTTCTTTTTTACATTGAAAATAATTATGATTTTCAAACTAGATTGATAATATATTTTGTGGAGTTAAAATTAGAGGATAGATTAACCAAAAAAATATTGAAAAATAATTTATTATATAGCAAATTAACTTTTATAATGTTTTATGTGTTTCAACAAAAAAGTCAATTTTTTCTAACAATATAACAACAAAAAACGTTAATTTGTTTTAACAAAATATCCGTTCTCTAGTAATGATATGTTTATTGGAACGGATAATCGAATTTTTAATCCATCACATACTAATTTCTAAAATTTACTAATTTTAATTTTTTAAAATCTCAAATATTTTTAGTTTTCTATTCGCTTTTTAAAATTGTTCGTTTCTCTCATTGATCGTGTATTTATACAGTATAATAAGATTACAATAACCATGAAAATGAAATCAATACTTATTTAAAGTTGAAAACGATACGAATATGAATGCTTTCAAATGTTAGAGAATTTGTGATTTCAATCTCTATTTACATAGGAATAAAATATTATAGCTAATAAAATGTTAACCAAACGTTTTGTTGGGGGAAATAATCGCACTCAATCGTTCATAACGGACAGCAAGAATGCGTGACATTTGCCTAATAATAAAATGAAACGATAATGTTTGAAATGCTTATCCCATTTTTAAGCCACTTGTGGCACAAGGAATTCGAAAAACGCAAAACATTAGGCATTGTGTACATATTCTCGTGGCGTGTCCTCCGAGATGCACACAAATCCAATGCCAAAAGTTTTATTCATACGCAATCAAACTGACAACAAACAAACTTATAGCTGAATTTTATAGTTAGGAAATGAATTTCCCTGAGGTATCGAAAAGCGAGAATCTTATCAATATTTTTTGTGCCCGCAATAACTTTAAAAATAGGGAGAGAGAGTGAGGCGAAGAAGAGTTGGGCAAACGAAAAGAAATAATACGAAATGTACACAAAACACAAATACTGAATATAATATAAGTATCTCTAACAGTGTTTCCCGTACTTTCGAAACAGAGTGAGAGCAAGAAAAAGAGCACACCATTTCTTATTTGAGTTTTTCATTGTTTATTCGTTCAAATCTCAATAGGATGTAGCGATGGTAGTGATGGCGCATCAAAAGCGCAATCGATCGGCCAAAATGTGTACAGTGTTTGGCGTGTCTGACTGGGTTCGCATAAAACACAGCCAACACTACTTCATTATAACATTGAATTGAGATCAATGGCATACGAGAGGCAAATATCATTTCGCTTTCCGATAATCCTTTTCCAATGATACAACAACTACTACGCAACAAACGTCGCATATCGCGATGCCTGGCTTTATGGCTATGGCTTCCAATAAAGTAATCATCATTAGGAAGTCATATATAAATATATATCGAAATAAATAGATATATATACAGAAAAAATAGCGATATTTATATCTAAATAGTTTTAGCTCTTATACACTCTCTCTCATCTCGCTCTCGAAGTACTTTAGTCGTGTCTATATTACTATTATTACATAACTATAAGTGTACATACATTTGATGCTCGGCTTTAATATTAATGTAATCTTCTTTGTGGCACACAGTATAGAGTATATGCTGGAGATATAGACGAACGTAACGAAAATATATTGTGTAGAAATAATGAGCGAAACATAACTATTTATTATTTACGCGAAACTAATCGGGAATATAATGCGAATAATAATTTGAATGATGAACAACTGGATGGTCACGAAATCGATGCATCATTTCCGAACAATACAGTAATAGTAGTCTATATGATAGCAGCACAAAAGCGATACGCAAAATACATTTCGGAGCACCGAAACCATGCGATCGACAATAAATATTTATTATATCCTCATTTTTGAATAATTGATTTGTGGGTTTTTTGATGCGATATTGTGATCCGTTTGATAACAACATGAGCGCAATCAAAACCGATAACGAAATATGGTTCTTATTTATTTATGCGATGTCCATGTTTTTCATGTTCGCAACTCAATCAAACAAATAATGTTAATATATTTGTTTTCAAAATGTTTAATCGCGTTCACATTCCGCACAGCGATAGAGAAATCAATTGACACAGTGTTGTCTTTAAAAAGTTAGCACACATACGCGAACATCTTATTTTCAGTCGTGAATCACTCGTATTATTTGTGTCCAAAATATGTGACACAATAAAAAAAGGATAACCGGTTTTGATTTTATTATTTTTTTTTCTGTAAAAATAGTTTTCTTGTAAAAGTAAGGAATTGTGAAAATGTTTTTTTAGTTTCTTCTACTCATGTTCCACGACTGAGTGTTAATTCCTTATCGATGTGTAATTAAATAGAAACTTTTAGTTTCTCTTTAACGTAAAAATAAACAAAATTCCGAAAATAACAAAAAATAAAAATTATTTACTTCAATGCTGAGGAATAATAAAAGAAGAAATTAGTAAAACTAAAAAATCGATGCGATTCCATGAATTTTCGTTTATTTCTGCTTTGAATAAACAATTAATCTTTTTAGAAGTGTTGTGTTGCGTTATTTATTTAAAAAATAGGGAAATTCGAGAAATTAATTGGCGTTTGCAAAACGAATATTAAATCAAGGATTCTTTAAGAAAATAAATTTTTTAGGTTTTTTTATTGTTTTCATTGTAAAAACAAGATAGAGAATGAACATTCATAATGAGTTTTCTTTGTATCATATATTTAGTTAAGTCAACATAATAATCAAAAGTTTTATTTTCGCAACAGTTTTATTATGCAATGTTGAATATATGATAGTATTTTAATAAGTATTTAGAAAACTTTTATTTTCCGGTATTTAGGTCTTGTCTTATCAACATCACAAATTGTTGTTAAGTATTATTTAGTGTTCTCAAACTCAAATAAGCGCGTATCATAAGTATTATAAAGCTAATATTGGTATGGGTAAGACTAATTTTAATCCGAAATAGTTTAAATAATGTTATTTTATTTGTCCCAAATTTTGAAGCCATTTTTGACCCGATTTTTGATCCATTTTACCAAGCATTATGTTAATTTTTAGACGATTTTTGACGGAATTTTTAGAATCCTTTAATAAATATAAAATGTTCACAGACTGACAGACCTCCCAAATCCAATAGCTCCTTTTACAAATTGAGCTAAAAATCTACTGTCAGTTTGACTATTCTTATAATTAGAGACGAGAAATTCAGGACTAAAAACTGACTATATTCAGGAAGGAAAAAGGAAATTCTTATGAAATTCAGGAAAATTCAGGATAATCTGACAAATAGTGAAAAAAGATGGTTTGGATCACGATTCTAATGTTGATTAAATGAAAAAATTTTAAAATTTCAGGAGTTTTCAGGAGAAAAGTATGTAAAATTCAGGATTTTCAGGAACATAAAATGGGTATCAAAATGTTCATTTTTGTGTAATTCGTTCACATATTTTATTGTATTAATTGTAACTATGTTCTATAAAAAAAAGGATTTTCCTGAATTTCCCGTCTCTAATTATTAAGGTTAATAGAAAATAGTTCCAAAACTATTAATATTTTATATAGCGTATGTATATTTCAGAAATATCTTTAGTTTGATAAATATTTTGATCGGATAAATAGATATAATTTTTAAAAATTTTCAATTATGCCAAAAAGATAATTTTTAAAATGTTACGGCACATAATATAAAATTTATTTTTTGTAAAAATTTATTTAAGTTAAAATAAAATTTTCTCGGAACAATTTCAGTTTTTGATACATTTTTTAGTCCCGGAAAATCCGTTCTTTAATTATAACTAAATCGATGTTGTTTTGGAATATTAAAATATTAGATCATATACTGAACATTAATTATCTTACACAGAGCACCAGATAGATATCCAATAGAGCTAAATGTAGAAAATAATGAAATCCACTTCATTGGTACGTCAATGATATGTTTTACATCAACCATAGCTGGACTAAATGTAGTACAAGTTATACCCTTTCCATTTAATAAATAGAAATTCAGACTATGAAATTATTTTAATATAAAAAAATATCACACATTTTTAAATATTTATAAAAATTTACTCACAAACGCGGCGTGATTTAAAAATAAAACTAAAGTATAAAGATATTTATCCCAGTTTTTTAGTAAAATATTGGCCCAATTGTTGTAACTTTCTATTTCAACCATTTTTATAAATTTTGAAATATAATTTCGGTACTGTTCATAATACTTAAATAAGAAAAATAATACTAAAAAATATATATATATATAATATTGTTTTTATATCATTTTAAATAATATAAAATGTATAAAATCAAATGTATTCTGTTTTATATTGTGTCACATTTAATAATTTCGTGAAAGTAAAGATTATATTACTATAAATTAAGCTTATACTGTGTGTACAAATACTTTATCAAATTAAACGTCGTTTTATTTAGTAATTTGAGATTTGTTTTTATTTCTTTAATCAAAATATTTAATCAAAAATTTGATAATTAGTATAAAGCAGACATAGTGTACAGTTTTACTGTAACTGTACTCTAAGAATGTCAAAACAGATAATATAGTAAACGTTTTACAGTAACATTTTATAGAAATTCACACGTCAGTCAGTATAAATAAATTAGTGCGCGATCACACGTCTCGCTAACTGGTTATCACATATAAACTGAATCAATTTAATTAATCCTAATATAAAATGTTTATTTAGTATTTAAAAGTTTAATTTTTATTAATAAGTACAATATTAGGGCGTCTTATTTTGCTAACTTATCATTTATAAGTTATCAAATACATTATAATTTTGATCCAAATATATATTTATATTGTACTGTAGATGACAGCACTCTATTTATAAGGAAATAACATTTTTAGATTAAAATCAAATGTATTCTGTTTTATTGACCTAAATTAGTGTTAAAAAATTAGTGATCATATTTATTTTTAAAAATTCAGCAAAATTAATTCTAGTTAAAGATAAAAATATAAAACTTTTAAAAAACAAATCTTTATTCACTTTAATCATAACTTTTAAAGTATTGATTAGTAAGTGAAGACTAAATTTTGTCGCAATTATGAGTAATATTTTTTGAAATAAAGTTTGTTTTGTTAAAAATCAATAACAGATCGAATAGTTTTGCCAACTTTTAGCAAATCAAAAGCTTCATTAATTTGGTCTAATTTAAAGCGATGAGTAATAAGCGGATCGATTGGCAATTTCCCATTCAAATATTTTTCTACCAACTGTTGATTAGTGTGACGCGTTTTTTGATTACCAAAGTAACCGCCAACCAGTCTTTTTCCTGTTAATAGATCTGCGACTGGTATTTCAATAGTATTGCCTCTGTTTCCGAGACCGATCACAATAAGCGATCCCCACATTGTTAACGACCGAAAAGCTGTTTCTAATACTTGTTTATTACCAATACAGTCAAAGGCGTAATCAATTCCTTTAAATGTTTTCCTTAAGTGTTTATCTAACGGTATCGCTAAATAATAAAATTATTATTAATAATATATCATAAATTAAATTCAATAATCTTTAACGCATACATAGTTGTTTGGGATTAATAAAATCGGTGCAACCAAACTGTTTGGCAAGTGTTGATTTCTCGGAATTAATGTCGATAGCAATTATTTTGTTGGCACCCATTTCTTTGCAGCCTAATATGGCAGACAAGCCAATAGCTCCCACTCCCCACACCGCACACGTCGAACCCCGAATGATTTTTGCGATATTTATCGCAGTTTCATAACCAGTACCGACAGCGCACGTCAGGATACAAACATTTTTTAAATTCGCGTTTGGGTTTATCTAAATGTAATTTTAAAGTTTATTAATGATTATAAATCGAAACACACTTATGAACCACAGATTATACGCGATCTGAGTTCAATTGTTATCGCATGAATAAATCAGACATCAGTTTAAAGTAGTCGTTCAAAATTGTGCTTAAATAAAATATTATGACAGCAAAAGCATTATTCCATTTTTAATGATTTATTTAACACCGTTTGAATACCTTAGCAATTTGTGACTCTCTTAAGACGCAATACTCAGAGAAAGAAGCGGTACCGAGAAATGCTAGCAATGGTTTTCCGTTAATTTTCATTCTCGTTTCACCATTTGCGTGGTATAGAGTTGTTGATAAGTTATCATTTGCGCAAAAATTAGTCAATGGATTTACACACCATTTGCATGTTCCGCAGTTTGGCATCCAAAGCGATAACACGTGGTCTCCCACCTCAACGCTGGTCACTCCCTCTCCGACTGCCTCAACAATTCCCGATCCTTCATGTCCGAGAACCATAGGGTTTCCATCAGTTTTGAAAATTAAATCTGTATCCCAACCCCAAACCAAGTGAGCATCACTCGCGCAAACACCCGATGATACAGAACGCACCCGAACTTCACCAGTTTTTGGTGGATCTACTGTTATGTTTTCGATTGTTAATGGCGTTCCTTCGCGCCAAAGAACTGCTGCGCGACAGTTAATCACTTCCTACCAGTTATGACATATAATTTAACAATTATGTCGAATAAAATTTAAAATTACCGGTATTTTATTTTTTAAATTATTGATGGCTGTCCTAATAGTAGATGACATGATTCAAGTAACTATACCTTAATATCCTATTATTATACAGTATGTGGTTATGTGTCTATTGATAAAAACATTAAACATCGTGTGAGTTGAATACATTTCAGTTCATTCGGTCAACAGCAGCGAGCAATGATTACACAGTTATTTGTCGTCAAACAAATTCACTTTCGGCTATTAAACCAAAGCAAAATATTTGACAAAAAATGTATAAAAACTTATTGAAATTTTTTATTGTGCGAAAATTAAACAAATTGGAGTTAAATTGTCCTATTTTTTCGTTTTCTTTAAGATTGATGAGATAATGATTAATTGTAGAAATAAATTTAAATTTTTAGGCTTCTTTCTTCATCAAAATTTCAACAACAATTTTACCGAAAATTTACAATATGTTTGTTTTGCTAATCGAAAGATAAATATGAGGTCTTTGAATCAAGTTATACTGGATTTTATTTGTTTCAAGGACTTTTGCAAACTTATATTTGCAATGCATTCATGAAAATTGATAATAATTAATCTATAATATTACATCAGCACATACTGTAATTATAATGAGCTCATTTATTTAAAACTTTGGTCAAACTAATACTTACAAAATAATGACGTTTATGTTAAAGCGTTAATTATAAAATATTAATTCAACTCAAGTGATTATTTGAGAATTACAATAATTACACTTTTAAAATTGAAAACAATTATATGTAATACATTTAATACTATTTTATAAAGTTTTTAAAGATATAAATATTTAAATAATGTTATTTATATATTAATAAAATAAGTGATTTAAAAATAAATTATTAATAATGATAAAAAATTAGCAAACATATTGGTGTTTAGCTTCCAAACGTGAGCTAATCAATTATGAAATTTTAAATTTCCTCCGAAAATTTAGTAATAAAGATTATATGTGACAGGATTTGGACTCAAAATTTTGGAGTAAAACTGTGAGCTTAATACTTTAAGCCCCTATTAGCTAATATTTTTAAGTTTCCGCGTCTTGAAGAGAGAATTTGAATTTCATTTCAAAAACATGCTTGTAATATATCGTAAATTTTTTTAATGTTTTAGTAAAGCTATACTACGTATTTATTAAAATCTAAATTGTACTCAAACAAGAAACCAAACTTAAAAATTAAAACAAACATGAATTTTATTTGATTATATATATGTGCATGAAATGCTGTAAAAGAAACATTAACTGAACCTAAAAGCGCAATCAAACAAATGGTTCTAATTTTTGAAAATTGATTTCACTAATTTGATGTTTTGATTTTAAAAATATATTGAAAATCATATTCAGATGGTAAATGTTAAGGCAGCTAAACTTTTACTGTTGGATTTAATAACAATAGATATACAGCACAATACAAACAAAATAATTTATAAACGTTTTTGTTATTGAGTAGAAAATTAGTTTGTTTTTAAGCTTTACTGTAGTTTCACTCATCGATTCTGTTACTTCTTATAATCAAGGGGTAAAATATTCTTTGATCAAAGAAACTCAAAGTATTTTTTATTCTCAAAGAATAGCTAATATTCTAAACTTTTCTGAATATTGATGTTTCTCAAAGAATTTTGTAAATTTAATATTTTGATAATTAGCATTTTAAAAACAATAGCATTAAAATTGTAGTTTTTTATTAACTAATTTAGGTAAATTTTTTCTTGATTAAAAACAAAAATTATGCTAAAAAAATATACTAAATTTAATTTTCAAGAATAATCAAAGAATTTTGGAATTTTGTTAATTTTCTCAAAGAAGTTTGAATAAATAGTCAAAGAATTTTCAAAGAATTTCATACTTTATTCTCAAAGAAAATTTTACCCATTGCTTATAATCCATATTATACTGTACCGTTACTGTACTGTTCGATGTTTTCATTTTCAAATTGAAATAATTATGAACGCAATGAGTAAAAGTTGGATTATTATTGAGTGTGAGTGTGTGTTGCACTGCTTTAACATTAACGGCATTAACGGCTTAACAGTATCGACAGTTTCTATCAAACAATAACATTAACGAATATCTATGAAATGGAAACAAGTAGTGATACTGACATCATTGTTATCGACAATATTAATGCCACAAAATTGACAAAATGGTCAAAAACAGTGACACAGTGTTCAGTGAATGTCACAATTAAACGAATACTAACATTAAACGAATCGAGTTCTACCGAATTGTTTTCAATTGGATTAACTAAATGGTCGATTAAAGTGCGTAAAACCAATCACATAACGGTTCACTTATTTCTTGAGTGTTGCGGTAATGCATCGCATTTCGATGACCATTGCTCTGTGGCTCATATTCGGGCCAAATATAAACTGTCAGTTATTGATAGAAATAACAAATTAACGAATACTGAAAGAATTTGTGAAACCGATTTCAATCTGTTTCAAGGAATACCAATCAATTTAATTTCAGTTAAATCTTTGATTAATCCTAAATCAAAGTTAATATTTAATAATAGTTTAAAACTAGCATTTGTTATCAAATTTATTGATACTAATGAAAACTGTAATAATAACGTTAACGTCGCAAACAAATCCAATGATTTATGGTCTGATTTCAGTAAATTAATTAACAATAAAGATTTATGCGATTTCACGTTCATTATTGGTGGCCAAGAAATACGTGCGCACAAACTCGTACTATCAGTGCGTTCATCCGTGTTTGACAACATGTTTAAGAAAAACATACATTTAAGTGAAATGAAGATTAATGACATCAAAATAGATGTCTTCAAAGAGTTTATTGAATTTATTTATACCTCAAACTCTCCAAACTTGAACGCAATGGCTTCGGAACTGTTAAGAGTTGCCAATCAATTTGATATCAAGCATTTGAAACATTTGTGCGAAACTGTTATGTTTGATCAGATAACGGACAACAATGCCATCCAAACTTTATTGTTATCGAAACAATGCAATGCAAACGCTTTGAAATCTAATGTTATTGATTATGTGGCATTAAATCTAGAATCCATTCAACATCGCAATAGCGATGATTGGAATCTTTTTATCCCAAATCATCCAGATTTAGTCAAATTATTATTCCAAGTCATTCCAAAACTTAATGTTACAAAGAAGCAAAAACTTTCGTAAGTTTTTTTAGTTATATAAATCAATTAAATTTGTAATTAATATGATATTTTTAACAACCAATAATCCAATTTTAATTTGCATAAAATATTATTTCAATTTTGTAAAAAAATCATAAATTATTCTAAAAAAGCTAATTATTTTTCTAAAATTTATTAACGATAGCCGTTTTAAGCCATAAAAATTTATTTCAAAATATTCTTGTTATAAATCACACGATAATTATATTTGTTTTTCCATTTGTTTGTCTAAGTATAGCTTAACTGTCAAACTTATATTTATAAATTCACTTTATTTTAATTTCTTTGGTGTAATATCTTGAGTCAATTTGCTCGCAATTATAACGTATTGTACGATTTGAATCATTGTAAACAAATTCTGTTTTTGAGTTTCAATACTTTTATGTGCTCTTTTGGAATTAAGTGTATTTGTGTTTATCGTTTGACATATAATTATTTATTTCAAATATAATGTATAATCTTGTTTACAAATATTAATATCTAATCTTTTGAATATTATATATTATATTTCATTTGGAATTTTGATAATCTTAAAGTAAAACTAATGTTTAATAGTTTACTTAAATGTGGTTACTCTTATGAATTGATTTTTTTTTGTTTTTAAAATATTAATATTTGATTTGATTTAACAATAATTAACAATGAATCACAAATATAAAGATAAAGTTAATCTTATTTCTTATGAGTGCGATCAACATATTATTGTCAAATCAACTTTCATTAATGATGGAAATACTATTAATTCGCGATCGAAGAATCTTCGACATCGAAAACATCCAAAATACGATTTAATAGAACTTATTTATAATGAATCAAACGTGAAATTAGATGATCAAACAGATTTGACGAGTAATTACAAAAAACATATAGAAAATAAGAGTTTGCGCGAAATTATCAGAAATGCTTTTGAAAGTTTACGACATATTTTCTGCTGTTTATTCATATGTTGCCATAAAATTCATTAACTATTGATTAACTAATGTACTTTATAACCGCATAACTGTATAATATTAAACTTTAATTTTACAGTATCCTTATGTATGATTAATAGAAATAATAATAAAATTTAAATTTGTACATATCATACAATACTGTATAATTTATTAGGAAATAAATACGGATATATTTACCCTAATATTTTTCGGATAAGCCGCACTCGCATATAAGACGCATCACTGGAATATAATACTTTTTGTAATGAAAACAATGACCACAGATAAGCCGCACGTAATTTTTGGCAAATGTTAATGGGTTTAAAAAGGCTGGCATTAGTGAATATTCTGATTGCATCGATTCAGAAAACGATGCATCTGATGAATTACCTCAGATCAATGTAATTCCACATCTATTCGATATTCTAGAAGCTATTGAGACACCTTTCGAGTCAGAATTGGATGGATTTTAAATATATTATCTAAATAAAATTTTGAATTTGAAATTGAAAATGTTTTTTTTATTTCCATGTATTAGCCGCATCCGCACATTAGCCGCAGCACTAATTTTTACATAATTTTCACTTTTTTCTTAAGATAAGCAGCGGCTTTGGGTAAGATCAAGTATTGTATATCTCACGCAACACTTCAGCAAACACAATAAAACGAAAAATAGTAATATTAAAAGTTTTTGTAAAACACTCAAAATAATGGTATTAAAATTAAAACGCAAACATACGCAAGCAAATATAAAATACCTCTAAATTACGTTATAAACATTATTAAATATACCGGTTTATGGTTACAAACATTAGATTTTAATGGTAATTCTAACAATAAAAATAAATATTATTTATTTCGTTTTAACTTTAAATAATTTTAAAAATCACAAAATTAATAATTAAACAAAACATTATAATCAAATAAAACATAAACAATTGTATTAACAAATTATGCATCTAAGCCTAGATGTTCTAGAAGATGGTCAATAAGAGCCAACTTATCATTCACTTCAGACATAGCAGAAAATGCTTGTACATTGGATGTAATGTGATAGCGAATATCATCAATAATTGTTATTGTGTCCGTTTCTTGTCTACCTTTTACCTCCTATTAAATCAATCTAATAGTAATTCTATGTATTTTTAATTAATTTTAAAGTATTTATAAAAAAGTATTTACTTTTGCGTCTTCGAGAATAAGGTTAAGAAAGTCTTCTTTGGATATAATCTGTAAACATGACATGTATAACTAAAGTCTTTAGTTTAAAGATCAATTTATTAATTAATGTAACTTTTATAAAATATTTTATATTCATGTTACTGATACTGTAACACAACACTCCAGTCAACTAAGTTTCATTTTCTCAAAAATAATTTAACTATTATATTACATTTAATTAACTTTAAATCAGTTAAGTAATACGAAAATTATGAAATCCTCTCTTTCTTTGAAAAAACAAATAATTTTTCATGTAATAGAATATTTGAAAGAGAGCACGAAATTACCTGTTCAAGATTTTTTGCCATAAACTCAGTACACAACAGTTCAAGTTTTGGCAATTGCATCAAACGTGTCATATAAAGTATAGAAATCACATTATCAGAATCAAGTCTATGGCCAATATAATTAGCACATAACTTCTTTAGTCCGGGCAACAAATAGAGGTCAGACGCGTAAATTAATTCGTAAACGATTTTTGGGGTAAACTAAAGAAAATGCGTATTAAAAATGTTTTAATTTAATTTTTAAATTACTTCGATTTGATTTTGATAAATAAACGATAGAAGACCAATAAACGCGTCTAGACTGATGTCTTTCATTTCAAACACTTGAAAGCCTTCAAATTGCTCTTCAGCTTCGAGAAAGTGGTCATTGATAAGCGCTTTGAAGTAATCACTGCGCCCACAAAAAAATAACTAAATTTATAATAAAACCTATTACTTGATAATTTGAAATAACAATATATATATATAACATTATATATTGGTTCATGTAGTGGTTTATATTTCAAACTAAACTTATAAACTAATTAGGGATTTGAAAATCGTATATTAGTGATATCTAAGGCCAACCAAATTCGGGATCGCCCGAATCGCGATAGTTTATATAAAACTTCGGGGACACTTATATAAACAGTTT
>JAQGAW010002587.1:0-14733 GCA_034698025.1 Phthiracarus crinitus | reverse complement strand
AAATAATACAACTGTAATTTTTAAAAAAAATTAAACTATTCATAATAGATTTTTATCAAAACTTTAATATATATTTTCTCAAATATATATTTATATCATCGACAGTATTTGAGAAAATATATATTAAAGTTTTGATAAAAATTATTTTACGACAGTTTGATTGGTTTGTGATATTTAAACATATTCATAATAGATATAAAATATTATTTAAAAATTTTTTAGAACTAAAAATTTCAAAAATAAATTAAAGGTCTTAAATGAAACCGTGAATGCCATAAACAGGTCAGTCTTATAGAATTTAAAATGTTGATAATTATCAAATAATAATTTGTTCCCGACAGCGAAGGTGTACAAAAATATTATTTTGTGAATATTACATAATATTAAAATTTAATTGTCAGTAGTAGTATACCACTTAGCGGTTTTGGTATCTGTTTAAATAATTTTATTCGAGATGAAGTTTTTAATTTTAATTAAAATTTAATTTTAAATTTGAATCTCTCTAAAGTATCAAATGCTAACATTTTGGATATTTTTAATATATGGTACAATATATAAAAAAATAGCAATTTTTAAGATTTCAATTACATTAATATTTAAATATAGCAAAAAACTTTTATAAATGTAGTCAATATAGTTCATAAAAACATTGCATAAAATAATTTATAACCTATAATGCTTGAAATAAAAATGTACTCAAATGAAATCATTATGAATCTCTTTTATAATAGCCTCATAAGTTAAAAACTTTATTTACAAAAAAATATCGATATTTTTTAATTTTTAATTTAAATTATTATATAAAATTTATTTAAACTTACTCTTTATCATTCAAATGTTTTGACGTAATAACTTTGCTGACCATTTTAGTACCGAGACATTGACACCTGAATCCATCAGGAAGTGCGACACATTTGCTTCCGTCTGCTTTATCACGGCATCTATGATTTCCTGATGATATGGTTATTTCGTGATTTGCATCTGTCTAATGTAGAAAATTGATTTTGATTTATATTAAATAGATTATAATAAGGAACTTATGAAAATACAAAAAAATAAATAAATTTTCCATTTTATATGATTTTTAACTTTGAATATTTAAAAATATTTATTAACAAAAACTATTCTTACTTCAAAATAGTCGCAATAATTGATAACAGAACAATCATCTCCTGTTTCGGAAGCATTAAAACATTTGCATTTAAATTTATTTGGGATATCAGTTTGTGGGTCGCATGAAGATTTATGTTGTCCTAAGTTTTTGCATTCTCCTTTCAAATCGCATGGATCGCCAAAGTGTAATAAACGCAAATCAAACTCAACATTTACTATACTATTTTCATTAGCATTCGGAGGTTTAAAATACTCGACATAGAAAACTAATTTAATGTAATCTGTTTTCAATTTCGCAAAATTAAATGAATAAGTTCTAGTTTTTTTATCCGATGATTTAGTTTCTAAAACCATAATAACGTCCTGGCAATACATAACTGAATCACATATTTTAGGTTTGATAACAAAATTGTTAAAATTTCTTTCATCAGTCACTTCTACGCTATAATTAGAGAGTTGTAAGTGTAAATTGTTATCGTATCGAATCCATGTACTCATGATTTGAGCTGACGCTGGAGTGTATGATTCAGCTTTAGCTGTGATAGAAAAGTTATACTATTATAAAGTTATTTTTAATTATTTTAAATTTCGTTAAACTTAGTTACCATGAAATTTTATTCTATCATTATTTGGTGTTGTGAACAATGATGGATTATTCGGATAACTTTTAACCCACTCATCCTCCAATGAAAAATTTCTAGAAAACGATTGTAGAAAATTTTGAGCAAAGTTTGACGGAAATTTGTATGTATCTTTGATTCTATCAATTTTTAAAGCAAAGTTTTTAATTTGGTCGATTTTATTCTGCGTAACAGATATAGTTATGTAAGGATTTTTCGAATTTATTGCCAAAAAGTCATTCAAAGAAAATTTTAAATCTTCAAATTCATTTTGCGATATTTTCGGTTTAATTGTTAAAATATTATCAAGTTCTGACTCATTTGCGGCGTTATAGTAAATATTAAGTTGAGATTTTGATTGTGCATTGTATTCTAACGTATATGTCGTATCTTCGGTTTCTCTATTCTCAATATGATTATAAAATATTATTGAATTTTGATTGCTTAGCGGATAGAAATAGATATCATTATCTGGTAAAATAGTCCTTTGACGCCATGTTATGTTTTGATTGATATTAAAGCAATTACTTAAACTGCAGTGTCTCTCAAAATTAGTTCCATTTTTAGTTTTCACGAAAACTATTATTAAAATAATATGTTATTATGCATTATTTAAACAATTAAATTGGTGTACCTTTAAGGTCTTTAATGGCTATAAAAGATGACTTGTCATTAAAAATATCAGTAACGTTCTTAATAGTAACAGTAATTTTCATATTTTTTAATGAATTATAATCATATTTAGTAACATTATATGTTTTCGACCATTCATCAATCTCTTCAAAAGTATTATCATCTTTTCCATTGGAAAACATAATTTTATTGCCGCTGTCTTTTAAAGTTAACCAATACTATACGTCATAAAAAGTTATATAATTATATCTAATTCACTTTTTATACCGAATATAAATTACCTTAAAAGTAATTTCATACTCAATCATTGTGTTATTTATATTCTGTTCATAATCAATATTTCCGAATGTTATTGTGCATCCATTATTGCAGTCATTTGAAAAGTAAATGAATTGTTTGTCGCCATTAACTATTTTTGGTGGATTTATATACTTCTGCCAACCAATAATACTATCTTTGTTTGTGTCTATACCTCTAATATTTGTTTGAAATGTTTTCAATGTTTCATATTCCACTAAAAATTATGTTTCAAAAATTAATATGTCGTTAAAACAAAGTATTAATATAAAATAGATGATTGAATAATAAACTTTAGTTTATATAAATACTATAAGTTTTTATTAAAATTAAACAAAATATTATTATTATTATTAATAATTATCTTAAAAAGTTTTAAAACTTACGTTTAAAATCTTTAAAAGCTAAAAATGTATTTTCGTAGTTTAATGTACAAAGAATATCAAATTTGCTTAAATTCTGGTAATGAAGTGCATATTCTAATGGAAGCCAATCTCCAACATAACTGTTATCTTTATAGTAACTCGCGATGTCTTGAGATGTTTCTGATGTTATAACTCTACCGACCGGTATTTCTCCTTCCCTTTCATAAGATGTCCAAAACTAATTTAGTTAAAAAAGTTTTAGTAATTAAAAATAATAAATTGAGTTTAAAATTAATATAATATTTTACCTTAAAACTCAATTTAACAATGTTTCCCACATTTTTAGATTGATTGAGTTCGTCTAACAAAGCATTACTAAATCTTGAGTTTATCACAACTCCTTGCTTTTGTGGATAATAAAATTGTGTTGTTTTGCTTAGTAAATCATCGTCTCTGTCTTGTATCGGCCATCCTTTGCTTATTTCTTTCCAATCATCACCAGCTATTAATTTTACCTCTATTTAAAAGAATGAGATGTATATTAATGCCACAAACTTTTAAAAAAATTTAATAACTAATTTTTTTAAAAAATGTATGTCAGCTTAAGAAGGGTGGTGTCTTAAAATTTAAATTATAATAATTAACTAAATTCTTATGGTGAAAATAACTTAAATTTATTATATTTAGTGATGTGAATAAGCTCAATCTCAGACCAGCTAGCTCAAGCTCAATTCAAAGCTCAATTAAACTTTTCGAGCTTGTAATTCAAATTTAAGCTCACGAAATTTAAGCTTATTAAGCTCAAGCTCAAGCTTGCGATACTGAGTTTTATGAGCTTAGGTTGAGCTTATGTTTATATATTTTTTTGCAAACTTCGTCTCATATTACTTTTATTACAGTGTAGTTACATAATTACTGCTTGTAATACTGAAATACATTAGTTTATGAAAAACAAATCAATTTATTAACTCAAATTTTTTATTCATGTAAATTTAAAATATAAAATTAGTTTTAACTAAAGTTTTTACGCTAATAATGGAATCACTTGAAAGTTTGATTATATTTGAAAGTGATAAAAAATGTAAAAAAGAAAAATTATGGAAATGAAATGTGTTTTATATTTTATATAAGCTGAAGTAAGCTCAAGCTCAATTGCACTTTCAATTAGAAGCTAAAGCTCAGTGTTTCACAGATTTTGAGCATTAAGCTTAACCAGTCCAAGCTCAGGCTCAGACTAAATGAGCTTATTCTCATCAATAATTATTTTATAGCAAACACAAAAAAATGTTATTAAAAAATAAAAATTTTAATACCTGGAGATTTTATAACTTGACAGTTAATGTTGAAAAAATAGAACCAATTGATCAAAAACATAAATATCATTTGATGATTTAAGTCCATTTTGAAAGAAAGGATTATACTGTTTTTTCAGTTTTATATTTCAGTTATGAATTTTAATATTCACGCACACATAAAAATTCTTATTATACTATTTTTAAGATTACTATATTTATTTAAATTTATTAAATTTAAAGTTATGGATATATTTAATAAAACATTAGTTTATTGTTATTGCAATTCATGAAAATGGACTTAATTATAAATCTAATAATTTTCATTGCTTTTGCAATATCTATATATTGTTTAAATATATCCTTGTCGTGAGATTATTTAATCCGTGTATTTACTTTGCATGTGTTTCTTATTATATCTACCTTTTATTATATATACGGTTCAGATCAAAAGATTCAAATAAGGTATAAAAATACACTAAAGTTTGGATAAACAATACATTACTGCATAGAATTTTAATCACTAAAATTATAACATGACTTGATAATAGGGTTACAAAAGAAAGACTATTTAATAATGAATATAAATTAATAAACTTCAAAACGGAACTAAAGCTTGAATGGAAACACAAGTGTTAGCGATTAAAATACTATTCAGTTAAGCCTTGTTTATCCAATCTTTGGTGTATGCTATTTGCTTTTTTGAAGCTATTTATCCAAACGGTATTATCATTAACTTTTATTTAACGATTTATTTTGAAATTTTATTTCTCTTTAAATAAATAGAAAACATTAAAAAACAATATTTTATCTGTGTTTGAAAATTTTTGTTTGGTTTATTTTCTCTCAGAGACCTTATGCTTATGTTTTGACTCTCGCAGACCGACAGTGAGTATGCGTAACAGAAACCTTGCGAAACACATTGTTAATAAAAGTTTTTTATTAGCAATTATTTCTTAAGAAAACATTTATCTATTAAAAAGTTATATCTTTGTAAATTTATAATTATAATTAAAGCAAAGGGCAAGTAAACTTGACTTTATTTGCTAAAAAGATATGTAAAATACAAGTAAACACGAAATAGTATGAACAAACATAATGAGCTCACTTTGTCTTATATTATATTTAAATTCAATAGTATAGTCAAATCGTTATGTATTCTTTTACCATGTTCGCTCATTTTTAACACATTTTTCAATAAAAAACACCTATCTTATAAAAATAGACTCATCCATTTATTATTATTAAGAAAAACTATCAATAAATATAAAGATAGTCCACATACAGACACACTGACAGGCATTCAAAATCCAATATCTCCTTTAGTAAAAGTGAGCTTAAACCCAGTCTAGAATTATTGTTGAAAAAAATCTAAAAAAGTAAAACTAAAGTTTTGGAAGAAAAAATTAAAAGAAAAATAAATTAAAAAATTTAAAGTAAAATAACACTAATTTTGGTGTCTACTCATTTTAACACGATTATTTCTTTATTATTATAAAATTTATTTATTTATTGTTTATATAATAAAAGATTTAACTATTAGAAAAAATCAGAAGTTTAAAAATTTGCAAATAAAAATTTATAGATTAAAACAATGTTTTAAGGCTTAATTAGAAAATCTTCAATACAAATCGCAATTAAAAACGCCAGAGAAAAAGCAAAATTATAAAAGTTTTAGCCATTTTTAATTAAGCAAAAAATTTTTGAATAATTTTTTAATGATCATTATCAAAATCACATTAAGGTGTATTGCGTAGTTACTTTTCTAGAACTTATTTTTACAGAATTATATTGTATTAATCATATTTAATTATTCAAAGTTTAAATTTTGTATACCGTTTTCTACAGAATACTAATTGTTATAATTACTATTTATTACGCATTTCTCATTATTCACATAACTTACAAGTTAGGTTTCTGAACATAATTCACTACACGCTTGTATTTCACTCTATATGTGCTCTATCATATTAAGTATTTTTTTGAATAAAGTATTTATTATATCGTTATTCCATGCTTTGTTTTGTAAGTAGTGGTCCACACTGATTGAGTGTCGCCTGCAATTACTACTTTTACTACTATTGCTGATATATATCTTTTACGGGCGCTTTCGGTAACGTCAACGTCAATGTCTATCTTGGTTGGAAGTATTTCTTCTATAACCTAAAGAATTGACTTTTCTCCTCTTCGGAGATTCTTCGCAATTAACGACCCCAAGAATGAGAAAAATGGCAACCATTTTGTTGAGAAAATGGGAGAATATATATTTTGATGTATGTAAATTTATTTACGTCAGAACTTCCCATAAAAGACTCGACAATTTATAAAGACTCTAAAATAACTTCGAGGCCATCATTTAAATTGTGCGAGGCAAAACTTCTTATCAATAAATTAAACAGACAAATGTAGACAGAGCCTCAAATTGCAAAGCCATTTTTGCAAATACAACATGTAATTCACAACAGTTATTCCCAAATGTTCATTCAAAGTTTCATCCACGATAAATAACCCAACGTACAACGTTTCGTTTAGTTTTAATTAAAAAATTGATTTAATATACTGACCGACATACTCCTTACAAATTTGGAATAAGCCGATGATTTAACATAAACGGTCATTGATTAATTTTCGATTCGTGAACAGACGGCAGATGAATGCTTATCCCTTTGCCTATAAACTCCATGAAAATTTGATTAAGCAAATATCTCTAACTTTAAATATAATTTTCAATAATAAATAAAGGTTATTGCATCAACTAAACCTATTGGACAATTGAGTTTTGTTTGAGCAATATTTTTTTTGTTTACCTTTTTGTTTCGTTCTTTGTAACTTTATTAATACACATTTTTGTTTGCATGGATTAAGCTTTGGAGACTTAAGTGTGTAAAATTAATTTAGTAAATAGATTGCTTTAAATAATTCTCAAAATTGACCAAATAGTACCTTAATTAATAAAGTAAAATTTTTAAAATTTGGACGGTTTTTAAAAAATTTAAACAAATAAATTTAATTTGCCATTTTATACAAAATTTTTTTCTATAAATTTTAATCTGCTGCAGCAAAAAGCTGGAGTAAAATATTCTTAGAGAAAAATAAGTCAAAGAATATTATTAATTTCAAATATATTAATAAGATTAATTCTCATAGAAACATAATAATTCTTTAAGTATTATTTATAAGATATAACGTACAAAATAAAACTTTATAAGACCTAAAAAATACTACTCATTTGATTAATTTTTACATGAATCGAACTCAAATCTATTTATAACATTAATATCTATTACCATAAAAAATATGATTTGTCTTAAATATCCTTTCCTTATTTGTAGAGCAGTTGTTCTCAAACGTTACTATGATGCGACCCTAATTTCTTAAAATTATTTAAGTGACCAAATTTTTTACAATGATTCTTTTAACTTTTAATAAATAGATAAGCAAGCTTTGAGATTAATATTAATAATCTAAGAGCATTTAATAAAATCAAATTGAAAATAAAAATAATAAATATTTATTCTTTTAATAATGTATAACAACTTGCATAGATATTATGATCTTACAGAAAATGTTTTAATATTTTCTCAATAAAAGATTATTTTGGATATTGACCATATTCTAATGTTAAATCTGATAAGCTAAACGGCTATGTTTTGGGTTTAGAACTAAATTTGAGAACCTCTGATGTAAAGTGCTTGATATACATTCATTCACTAACGTTGATAATAAAGTTGTTTACGGGTACTAAAATTGGTACCCGAGACAAACCGATAAAACAAAAATTTGTCTTTCAACCTTACCGATCCGACCCGAAATGACGGTTAACCGAAAAACTGTAAAACAGATATACAAATGTTTAGTGATTAGAAATCCTATAATATAATCCATAATTTGAGTATAAAAATTAATAATGCATATAATATTTATTTAATTCTGCTATTTCTAACAAATTTAACGTTTTATTTTATAATAAATGGTTGAAATTATGTAAAATATTATTTTTTGATGTTAAATTTTAAGAAAAAATCCATTTTTGTCAATAAAAATTGTTTGTCGGGTTAACGGTTTACTGTTGGGTTCATTTAAAATGATTTCGGTTTAACTGAACCGAAATAAATGACTAAAAAATCAAAACGAACCGACCCAATAAGGAACCCGATCCGATTAACCGACGGTTTAACCGAATTGAGAACAGCTTTAGTTGATAATAACTCTTATGTATTAAAATAAACATATTGAAACACTTGAATATTTAAATAAATTTATTTATAAACTTAAATACTTTATAAATAAAATATTTAGATACTGTGATAATAGATTAATGGTATTAATGCTATAACCACGCTTCGTGTCCATGTTTTTCTTTTATTAAATAAAATTTGTCCACAACTTCTCCATTCTAATCAAATAAGAAATTCAGGTGAATGTGATTAAACTGCTTTAAAAACTTATGATTTTTATAAAATAGTATAAGAATTACTTTATCATCGGATATTTGTTCGATGTAAATATGAGTGTTATTATGAACAGTCATTCTGGTAAATCCCAAGTCTTCGCTGCGGAAAGCGCTATAATTTGGTTTAATAATGGTATGCGTCTGTCCCTCACGATTGCCCTAATTTTGGAATTATTCATAATACAAATTTAACATAATTACGAAATAGTGGTTAGTTATGTATAACTAACCGCTGAACCGGTGATAATATGAACGGGCGCTTTAGGGTTAGTGTATGGCTGATCGTAACTTCCATTACAAACTGTTAGATTATATACTGGCCATAATCTTTCATAACTGTGTTCGTGAGCCCATAATTCTAAGTCTACGCCGTACTTGTAGAATAATTCTTCCAACCCGTACTTTCGTTTTGGTTGATCTCTATAAGAAATGCCTAGTCTTAGCTATAAAAAATGAATTAAGCAAAATCAAGTTTATTCTATTAGCTCTAATAATAAAATTTTGTTACATAATTATTGACGTATGTTTGAGCGTATAGTGGTCTGTGACCCATCGTTATAATCCAAGGCGTTTGCGCCCTTTTTTCCGGTTTATTAGCTTCGATTAGATCTTGTTCGAGCCATCGGTATTGATTTTCTATTTGTTCAGTTCCGAAGACAGTGAAATAATAGAATTCCGTATTAAACCCAATAATATGCGCGCCGCCGATATCATAGCTCCAGAAGAAGTTGTTTACTTTTTCACTGCCTTTTGATACCATAGTAAAACGATTATCATAGTTTGAAAAGTTACTGGAAATTTATATATTAAAAATAATTATTAAAAGATCTAATATATTGAATCTAAAGTAATAATTATGACATACTAAGCGTATTCATGATTACCAGGAATAACTTGGTAAGGTATGTATGCCGCTATCGGCTCTATTTGTCTCATAAACTCATCTCCAACTGTAGCGTTATTCTATTGATACGAATTTTATTTCAAACATATTTATTTTGTAGTTTATTCGAAATACCATAAAGATTTCTACATACAGTATGCATGTCATATGCCATATCACCTAAAATTAATTAAAACATTATTTGCATTACGAGTGGAAGGTTTTAGACTTGTATACGGATATCCGAAATGTCTGCTTCAGGTCGGATATCCGACAAATTCGTAGAGTCGGGTTCGGGTTAGGTTCAGAAACATCTTTCGATTTACAAGTCTAGAAAGTTGGTCACTCTTTTTAAATAAGTAAAGTGAATATATTACCCAAATGAAGAATAGCATCAAAAAACCCTTTCTGCGACTGGTCCTGAAGACGAGCTAATGTAACGCTTACATCGTTCCCTAAATCACTAAATAATGCAAACCTAGGACTCCAGTTGTTTCCAGTTTTCAAAGTAGTAAATTGATATATAGGACTCCAACCATCCTCACTGCCGACATGATATCCTTTTCAAATAATCATATTTAATACTAATGTTTTAAAATATAATTTCTTACTATAAGACTGTCCCGGTGTTAAACCATTAATGATTACTCTATGAATAAACATTTCTCTATGAAGTTCTCCTCCATCAACAAATTTATGATTAGAGCCATGCACTTCTTTTTCGATTTTATTTTCGCCGTACCATACGGTTGACGATTTTGGTAAATCAAATGTTAGCCACGTTACTATCATCTCTGTTTCATCCGCTATTTTTTAATGAAACAATCATTCTTAGAAACAAAGTTATTACTTTATTTTATTGTTTAGAAGTATTTAAATGAAATGAATTGATCATATTTTAAACTGACCGCCCAAAGACAAATGAATTTGTTCGGGTTGTAAATAACGTGTGTCTATTGTGCCGCCATCACTATATCCAAACACCGTTAATACCACTATTAATATATGGTAACCAATTAAATTAACCATGTTCTTCATCTCACAACACTGACCAATGTTTGCAGTCGTTGGTACCAAAAATCTCTATTTTTATATCTATTTATATTGCATTTTAAGTTTTCAGATGTTTTATTAATATGTTTCATATGTGATTTGAGGACATTAGTCATTTTCCAGTTTTTTTTAATATTGATGTATATAAACATCTGAAAATTATGATATTTGTCATTATTTATAAACATAATATATAATCTAATTTTGTGCATATAATTAATGTATTAAAATTATTCCAAAAGAACGATTATCAAGTTTGACTATTCATTATAAATTTTTCACTAAATTTTTTCTTATCTTAAAAAACACAACTATAAAAGGCACCAGTTTTGTATTAAGACATTATCTGTAGCACTATATAAGAGTAGGTTTTGTTTTAGTTAACTTTATATTTGGGGTACCTTTACAAGTCTAAAAGGTGAGATCGATAGTCAATATTAAAAACAAGTAAAACTTAATGTGAAGTTTCAGGTGTTTTTATTTTGTGATAAATAAAGTTTAATAAAACAGAAACAAAAGTTAAATGTTTTAAGCAATTTGTTAAACTCGACATTTATATATTCAATGTTTTATTAAAACAAACCAATCGAATTCAATACTATTGTATTATTTTTCAAAAAATATATTAAATTTGTGACTAAAATTAATTAATTTATTGAGAATAATCATGTTGTAAATAATGAATGAGTATCGGAAATAAAAGGATTTAAATTGTTTATTTATTCATTTGAATGACCAGAAATCTATATTTATGACAATAAGCATAATGTTTATACTGAATTCTATGTAATCTTTAAGGAAAGGATGCTTATTAGACTAGTAGACGAGTACCCGAAATGTCGGGCTCGGGTCGGGTACCCGACAAATTTGTCGGTCGGGCCGGGTTTCGAAAGTTGTCGGGCTCGGGTCGGGTCGGGTTTGAAAATTTTTTGGAAGAAAGCCCGATTTTCCATTATATTTTTAAATTCATAAAAAAATAATGTAAAATTTTTGGATGAATTTCAAATTATAACTTTTTTATTTTTTATTATAATCATAAATTATATTTTTGATTAAGTTTTACTATTCGTTGTCAGTTTTTAGAAAATATAGTAAAATTAGTTGAAGGGCAAAGAAATGTGGATATTCGGGTCTGGTCGGGTTGAAGCTCGACGGACTCGGGTCTGGTCGGGCTGGCACTTGCCGGGCCTGTGACGGGCTCGAGCCTGAAAATTTTAACTGTTTACTAGTCTAATGCTTATAACCGTATTTTGTATGTTTAATGACTTTAAATAATACCTTATATTGACAAGCGGTAGGACACAGGGGTATGGCAACTGACAAGCTGCTAATTTGAAGCCAATACAATATACATTTCAATATATAATTAAAGAAACTCTAAAGTTCACGCATTTATAAGTACTCTAGTTGTTTCAAATAAAAATAATATAATGAATTCAAAAGTAAGATAATTTCTGCATAAAAACAATTGTTTTAAAAATGATAATCTCTATAAATATTTGATAATAATTTGAATAACGATTAATTCAAACAATTATAAACTTAAAATATAGTTTAACCATTTATCACATTTAAAAAAATAAATCTATAATTTATAAGGATTTGCTAAAATAAAAGGTATATTTTATTAAACATATTTAATTAATCTGTTGACAACAACAATATTTTTGTTCTAATCTTTATCGTAATTCCTTGACAACAAATTTATTAAATTCTAATTTATCTATTTTTTCAGCGTTCGATTGATTTATACATATTTATATTTCACTTAAATTAAATGAGCATATTTTTAAAAAATGTTTAACCAAATTAGCATTTTGACGTATATTTTAATATTAGAATCAATAAATTGCATAGAATTAGGTAAATTAACAGTTGGAAAAACTGGTGATTTAAATGTAGTTCAGCTAAAAAGTAATAACCCGTCAAAACCCAATGATTTACTTTTGGCACGATTTGATAAGACTTCGATTTCCAGCGAACTATTAAATACAACCAAATCTGCAGAAATACGGTTCACGCGCGACACTACCGCTCAAACCACTCACGCTATTGTCGACGAAGTGACAAATAATGATAACATATCGCATTACACTATTAATTGGATTAACCCAAACACCACTGAAGAATTCTGCATAAATCTAAGTGGAACTCAACAATGGTATAGCACTTATGAAGAAAAGATGCAAAGATGGCCATTGGATAAAACAGTGCATTTTTCATCGACAGGATTCGCAACGTTTGATTTTTTCCAGAATCAAATCGGAGGAATCGTTGAAAATTTATGGTTAAGTTCTTCTGGATTCGCTGTTTTTGTGGACCGATCTGTGCCAATATTTTTAGGTCGCGAAACTAATAATGGCAGTGTTTTACTCTGTTATTCCGCTGATTATCAAAAATATCCTTTCAATCACGCAATTAATACGTCATCGACACATCTTATCATTAACTTGATTAGTGGCACAGATATTAAAAGCGTTTATCAATATTCCGCTCAGCGATGGATTCAAAAACCAAGCGGATATCCCGACGAAAAAATGATTAAATACCCGATTTGGTGATGTTTTGTCAATTAGAATAGTTAAATATTTTAAATAAATTTATTGTTTTGAATACCAGGTCAACGTGGGCTAAATATCACGCAAATATATCGGAGGCTAAGGTTTTAGAATATGCCAAAGAAATAACGTCACACGGCTTCACAAATAGCCAAATAGAAATCGACGATAAATGGGAAGTACATTACGGAGATTTTGCTTTTGATACCAAGAAGTTCGCTGACGTTAAGAGTATGGTTAAACAACTGAATGATATGGGATTTCGAACCAGTTTATGGGTCTATCCGTTTATTAATACTGATAGCAGTGTTTATACGTCTTCTGCGAAATATTTAATTAAAAATACTACAAATCAGGTGACACTCGCCAATTGGTGGAATGGAAACGGAGCTTCCGTTGACTTCACCAGTAAGGATGCGAGAGATTGGTTTGTGCAGCGATTAGAAAAGCTAAAAACGGACACTGGAATCAATTCGTTTAAGTTCGACGCCGGAGAGTTAGGATGGCTTAACAAAGATTATCAATTTAGCAATAAGTCAATACAACAAACGCCTTCAGACTATTCGAGGCTTTATGCTGAAACGTGCGCTCATTTTGGTAATTAATCGTTTGTAGACTGAATTTATGAATGAAAAATTCATTATAAGTTTATTTATATTATTTTTATCATATAAATTAAAGGAAGTATGATTGAAGTTAGAATCGGATATAACTCACAACATTTACCAGTTTTTGTTCGAATGCTTGACAAGGATTCGAGTTGGGGTTACAGTAATGGACTCAAAACCCTTATTCCTACAGCGCTAACCATGTCTATTGCCGGATACGTGTTTATATTACCGGATATGATTGGTGGCAATGCTTACGGCAATTTTCCCTCAGCAGAGCTTTATATACGATGGCTTCAAGTGAACGCATTGATGCCAACATTACAGTTTTCAATAACGCCATGGGATTTCAATAGTTCTTCGAATGAAGTTATAAATGCTACTAAAAAAATGTTAAAATTGCACGAAGATTACACTCCGCTATTAATTGATTTGGCGAAGAATGCAGTGGCAACTGGAGAACCACTATTGCGACCGCTTTGGTGGATCGCACCAAATGACGATAACACGTATACAATTGATGATGAATTTCTAGTGGGAAACGATTTACTTGTGGCTCCAATCACTGTTGACGGAGCGCGCAAACGTAATATATATTTGCCAAATGGTGACTGGACTGATCATAAAGGTGTGGCACATAAAGGTGGACAAACTTTAACTGATTTTCCCGTTGCTTTGGATGAATTACCATATTTTGTTAAAAAATAATTTCATTAAATAATAAAAGTTAATTAATATTTTACTAAATTTCGATCTTTAAAGTTTTTTAAAATACATATAATGTAGTGTACGCGACAGTAGTTGTCGTAACTGTAGGTTAATAACGACGTTGACAGCTGAGGAAGAATGACCCGAAGA
>JAQGAW010002586.1:0-14733 GCA_034698025.1 Phthiracarus crinitus | reverse complement strand
TAAAAACTATGTTAGAACCAGATGTTAATAAAAGAGCCACTGTTCACACATTAGCTAACGATCCATGGATTTTGAATGCAAATAAAACAAAATAAATCTTTACTAATAATAGTATTATTCATTATTATTCACTGTATCATTAATTTAATGTATAACATTAACAATCATTTGTTCTTATTCAAAGCTGAATTAAAATTAAAAATAAATTCATATATGGTTACATTTTTTCAATAAGTTTTCTGATAAATATAACAAATTTTTTATATGAATTAAAAATTTTTTTCTTTCATAACGGTTTGGCAGATTAAACCGTTGGTTAACAATTTCAGTATGAAATTTAACATCACTTTAATTATTGAGTACTGACTGACTGACTGACTAAATATTTATCTGTACTGACTAACGATGACAAAACTGTTTAATTTACTCTTACGATCCATTAAAGAAGTTTTTCATTATCAACCATTTATATTAGGGATCATGTTTGTTATTTAAACAATAGATTTTTAAATTTTCTTTGATTTCCGGACACAAAATTTAAATCTAAATTTTTAGCTCTCAAATAATAATCCAAAGATATATTTTACATAATGTTATGCAATTCAAAAAGAGTTAAATTAAACACATATACTCAACTTAATACCGCGGAATAAATCACAAACCATTCGCCAAACCACTATATATGACTAGAAATTTAATGCATTACTAAGAATTTGACATAAAATCTTTATACAAAATCTGTAAAAGTATTCGAATTACAATATCTTTAGCATCCGTTTCAAAGTCCATAAGTTAATGAAAATCATGTGGCAGTTTGAGCGAAGATTCATCGCTAAACGTAAACAAGCGCTTAAACTTGAGTTAATTTGTAATAGAAATCTTAAATAAAAGTATCGATTAAAGCAAGTTTTTTTTATCTCATTTGATATATATATAATTCAAGTAAACGTTTTAGAAATGAAATTTGTATGTTATTTTGAGAAATTTTATTTCTAATAAAATATACAGAAAATAATAATTATTTATTCAATTTATTGATACACTAAAATAGAATTTGATAAAAACTAAAATAAAATTATTACTAATATTATTGTTTATTGCCACCAAAAGTAATCAAATATTTAGATTTATATAAGACTATTACTGAAACAAATTAATGATATAACTGGTAAAACTAACGATTCAAGTTCAGCGGTTTAACTGATTTAATTAACATCGTTTTTAATAAAATAGTGACATCTTTTAATATTTATTTTAGATACCATTAATTTGAAGCAATAATTTACAAACTGTATTATATCATATTCTGTTTAATAATTGCTTATGTAAATGCAATCTAATTAATTATGCTCGTACTGTATGTGCTATTATTACCCAAAGCGCATACAATTGTAGCCATTATTACTAAAATTATTTAATTCGTATAATTCGTATTTTTATGCAGTAGAAGTGGCAGAGAGTGCGTCATCTCTTTCGGCCAATAATTCCTCTCCAGTGGCCCGAAGTCTTTGCTTAGCAAAGTCATCGAGAGTAATGCCATCTACAATTTTCCATTCTTTTGTGGACGCGTCCACAGTAACTGGAAAACTAAATATGACTCCTTCTGGAGCGTCGTATTTGGTGCCATCAGATATAACTCCCATCGATACCCATTCAGCTGTACCTAAATTCACAAATGTCGACAAATTTAAATAAGTTTGAAATGTACGGAAACCCAAATTTGGCAAATCATACAAACCTTGCCACCAGTCACGAACATGATCTGCGGCTGCTTTTGCCGCAGACATAGCCGAAGATAGTTTTCGCGCAGCGATTACTGCTGCGCCTCTTTTTTGAATAAGAGAAATGAATGCTTCGTCGTGTCCGTCAAACTGAACGCTTTCGCCTTTAATTAAAGCATTGCTTACATCAGCGAATTGAGTTGAAGAATGGTTTCCCCAAATGATTACTCGCGACACGTCCTTAACTCTGGCATTATTTTTGATGGCGAATTGAGCGGTAGCTCTGTTCTGGTCTAAACGCGTCATTGCAGTGAAGTTCGTGGCAGGAATTTTGGGCGCTGCGAACTTCGACGCTATCAGAGCGTTAGTGTTCGCAGGATTGCCCACAACCAGCACTTTAACGTTTGGCTTCGAGTAATTCGCGAGTGCTCTGCCCTGAGATGCGAAGATCTATAAACAAACACTTTTATATCATAAATGTTTGAATGGCTAATAACGAACACAAACCTTGACATTAGCGGCCAATAAGTCTTTTCTTTCCATACCTTCTCTTCTCGGCATCGAACCCACTAAAAACGCGACATCAATATCAGTGAAAGCCTCGGCTTCGCTGGTTGTGGCCAATACTGCCACTAATAACGGATACGCGCAGTCATTGATCTCCATTACAACGCCGTCGAGCACACCAGCCATCGGCGGAATGTCCAACAAATTGATAATAACGGGTTGATTGTAACCGAACACATCTCCTCTCGCGACTAACGGTATCAAACTGTAGCCTATCTGTCCGGCAGCTCCTAATCATACGTATATACCGCGCAAACATTAATATACATATGAGCATTAGTGCCCATCACATCACTTACCGGTAATCAACACTCGAATCGGCGACTCAGACATCGCGTTAATTCAGTCAAACAATATTTAGTTTTTGTTTGCGTAAATTTAGTGTTCGTGCGATAAACACGATTTTGACCTTAATATAACTTTTATCAGATATTGTACTCTATGTATGTCTGTATGTCTAATCAAATACAGTAAACTAATGTTCAATAACACACGATATCAACGAAAAACTTTCCATTATATTTACACTGAAAATAGTCGTAAATGTTTCGATGATTTGTTACTTTCGTATAACATGTCAGTCAATGCTTTCGTCTATACATAACATAAATTAAAAGAAATTCATAAGATATTCACTTATAGTATTTTGTTGAAGTAATTTCACCACAAATTATGTGGAAATATTAACAAACAATTTTCGAAAAGTTTTGCTTCATTAATGTTTTGCTTATAGAATCTATAGATTGAGTTATAAGACCGGTGATGACCGGTAATGACCGCAGCTATCAAATATATTTACCGTAAAGCTGTTCTCGTGTCGGTTAAACCATCGGTTAATCGGGTCACGTTCCTTATCGGGTCGGGTCGGTTTGATTTTTTAGTTTTTTGTTTCGGTTCGGTTAAACCGAAATTATTTTACTCGAACCCGACAGTAAACCTATAACCCGACAAATTAGTTTTATTGACAACAGATTGATTTTTTAATAAAATTTACCATCAAAATATAATATTGTACATAATTTCAACAATTTATTCTTAAATTTGATAGAAATAGCAGAATTAAATAAATAATTTTTGAATCATTAATACACATAATCAAATTATGGATTATATTATAGGATTTCAACTCACAAAATATTTTTCTATCTGTTTATCGGGTTTTCAGTTAACCGTCGGTTCCGTGTTCAGTTAACACGGCCAACACTGGTGTTAACACTGGTATCGTAAAGTTAAGATTAATTAAAATATTAGAGTGGTTACTATAGCATTATTATTGGATTAAATTTACTTTATTTAATGAATGTTTTTAACTAAAGATATGCATTCAAAAGCTAAAACAGATTAAAATGAATCAAAGAATTTTTGATAAAATAAAAAACACAATTTAAAAAATATTTGAAAACAAATTGATGAAAAAATTAAACTGAATATACTGTTTTAATACTTAATTTGATTTAAATTTAATGATAGAAAATAAAATTTCTAAACATAGTACGAATAATATTTTATAAAAACCGGTTGTGACCGCCGATTTTAATTATTTTTACCGGTTTGGTTATAAAGTTCGGTCTTAACCGACGATATAATTTTGATCGGTAACGAAGAGCTCTTCGTATAGATTCCATTTATTCAAATATTCAGGCCCGGTTCCTTTAGAATTAAGATATTCCCGGACTGAGCCCATTATTAATTAAACAGTAACGCTCGGCCAGGTAACAAACTCCTGGGGCCCGCAGGGCCAAACAAATCAGGAGCACTTTCGCAAGTCTTTTGTATCGAACACAAAAATTAATAGTTTCAAATGATAAAAAAAAATAATATTCTAATGACAAAAATGCAATATTAGTTTAACATTTAAATTTTATTTACATTAAAAATATGAGAAAAAATTCAAAAAGTTTTAGAAATAACAAAGCCTGTACCGACCGGAAGTTTTATTTTGAGGCCCCAACCAGGCCAGATAACATATTGTAATGAATCTAAAATTTTACTCAATATAATTTCACTGTAATATTATAAGGTATTCCCTTTTATAATCACGGATGAACATCCTTTTAAAAGAAATATCCTTTTATTTAAAATTGATATAAATAATTTGTTTTTTTTTCATAAAATTGATTGTTATAATATAATAAATAATTTAATTAAATAAAATAATTTGTTTAAAGCAATAGAAGTTTTGTCATGTATGAATTTAAGTTTTATCTTTTAATTATATTTTAGGTTAAAACCGAAGATGAGAAACTGATTTTTTTACAATGGATTCACAGATAGGGATCTCAACGCAGAATTGAGTATGAGGCCTGTTTTGGGGAGAAAATATCCAATCATATAAGCAAACTTTCTTTCAATTCTGCAAATGTTGGGAAAAATAACCGATAGAATTAGTTCCAATGAGTAGTAATAATTTCATGTTCTGTAATATTTTATTTGATTTTTATTTGATTTTTATTATTAGTCATTCTTAATCTACTCCTTTCTAATCTGAAATTAGTTATATTAATTAAGGAATTAATGTATAAAATTATTTTCAAAATTTATTTATTTTATTTATTACGCATCTATATTATAATAATTATAGATTTATTTAATGAAAGGGAAGACATAGAAAATCATTAAAAACAACATTTAAATGAAGTCTATTATTGGAAAAAACCTTATTATGAAACATGGATTAAAAACTTCATAAATTATGAACAGTGTGTTTAACAACAAAATGGAGCGTGGATTTAATCTACACCTCAATGCTATACAATTTCAAAACATTAATTGTAATTTAAGAGATGACATATTTATGGATTTTTTCATGACATTAACCTTAAATTACTGGGAATAATTTTCCATTAAACCGACATAACGAAATTACTCAATTTGAAGAACTATTAAATATTCAAGAAGAATAAAATAAACCACTGAAAACCGGACAATTCTATTGGAATTTTATATTTATTTTTATTCTGCGAATTTAATTTTTAATTTCTATATCTTTATTTTTTTGAAGGCACTCAAAACTAGAGCGCTGAGTATTGTAATGAATCGAAAATTTCACTGTAATTTTAAAAGATATTCCGTTTTATAATCACGGATGAACATCCTTTTAAAATAAACATCCTTTTGTTTAAAATTTATTTAAAAAACTTTTCATAAAATTTCATAAAATTGATTGTTATAATGTAATAAATAATAACATAAGATTCTTTTACAATATGCTGGGGTCCCGGAAATTCGGGGCCTGTTTGCAAGTCTAGTATAAATGTTTAAAAATAAACCTGTATCGTACTATGACAGGTCTTTTGAGGTCCAAATCCAGAGTCCGGGTCTCTAAAATTCAAAAGTTGAATAATCATGAATCCAATGCTAAAAAAGACGGATCTTATTTTTCGATAAAATTTATACATTTTCGATCTTATATGAGTTGAACTTTATTTACAATAAATTTTACCATACAAATTTTAGCGTTGTATTATTGTGTTTGTGTTCGCATAAACTTTTCCGATCAATTAAAATTAGGTTACATCAATTAAACAGATGTAAAAATGAATATCTCTGTATTTTATATATTAAACATATATCCAAATTAAAATATTATAAGGCTATGAAAAAAGTGCAAACAAACAAATAAAAGCTTGTTTAAATGTTTGATAGAAACCAGGGATTCCCAAGAAGTGTCTGCCCCAGTATACCCCATCCCCGAAAATTGAAAAAGCTGACCCTTCCAATACCTAAAATTTTGAGATTTCAAGGACAAAAAATTTGAAAAAATTATGGTCATATTGTAAAAATATTGCCCATCAAATCCGATGAGTTTTTGTGAGCCCTTAAATTTTGGTAAAATTTTCAAAAAATTGTTGTTTAAATTCGTTGTGTTTTCTTGTGAGCGTGGTTTAGGCTTTCGTCGGGAAAAAATTTAAAAAATATTGTCCGCTAAATCCGGTGAGTTTGACCCCCGCTATAATTTTGAAAAAAGTCGAAAGGACACGCCTCCACACTAGACCATCAGACCTCGGGAAACCTTGATAGAAACCTTAAGGTATTATAGTATATAATTGTCAAAATTGCAAATGTAAATTTTTTACCATATTATTTATTGATTGTAAAAATTATTTTTTCAATTATCGGTTTTTTCAATGTATTCACATTAGACTTGCTAACGGGCCCCCGATTTGTCAGGCCCCCGACACATTTGGTCGGGCCGGGTTCGGGCTTTACACAAAAAATTTCGGGCCGAGCCGGGCTTTAATTTATAGATAAACAAAATTTTTATCTTGTATATTTTGACTATTAAATAAACTTTTAGATTAGCTAAACTCTATTTAAATATAAATAACTCTTCTAAAATGTGTTACAGACTTAAAATAGGATATATTAAATAATAGAAGCGCATTAAATAAATTATTATATATATATTTGTCGGGCCCCCGCTGACCCCCGACACTTTTTAACGCGCCGGGCTTTTAATTTGTTATCTTAATCGGGCTCGGGCCGGCCTAACTTCAAACTTTCGGGCTTAAGTCGGGCTCGGGTCTGAAAAATTGAGCAATTGGACACTCTAATTCACATAACCATTACGCGATAATGTGAACCATATCTCATGCTAATTTAAAATTGGATTAAAATAATTTCATATTAGATTAATTGGTAACTTGTTTTATTAAGAGTTTAATTAAAGTTAGTGTAAACAAACTAATAATTTCGACATCTCATTACGCGTTAAATAAGAAAAGAATTTCTTCTGTTTTCAGTAAACCACATTTAATTAGGGATAATAAACAAATATATTACACAATACAAAACATTATCTTATCATTAAAACTAATAGTCATTCAACTTCTTTAAGTTTAATAAAACGCGACAAAATCGCTGCCATTATTATAACGAAAAGTGTGAAACAAAACGCGAATAAATAAAACGTTTGTTCGTCGAATAATTCGTCGAAATGCGGAACTAAATTATAAATCTTGTAAAATATGTTGACATTAGTGTCAAACTCGTCCACAATTGCCATCGCATTCACTCGTTTCCCAACAATTTATACACGACTTTCGAGCAAAGCTAAAGTTATTCTATTAATTTGTTCAACAATTTCTAATGTGGTTAATAACGATGTGTTCAGTATTAGTTTTTGACCGTTTTCTGCATAAACAAAACTAACCGTTAATTACCGTATTTGATCAACAAAAATCAAATGAATTAAAACGAATAACACAAACCGAGAGATACTGTAATCGTGGGTTGTTGTCGATCGCACACAATCTCTGTCTTTACCGAACACTTAGGGTTTGTCGATCGATATTTGTCCGCAGATAAGTAGAATAAGTATTCGCTTTTAATACAACAAAATTAATTAATTAATTAACAGATAAATAAGATAAGAGTTATAATAAAATACTTAAAATATCAAATTAAAATATCATTATACTGTAAAATACTATCATTTTTAACTATTATTTAAATAAACAATGCGTATATCATATATCAAAACATATATCAAAACACATCAATTCGTTGAATAAACTCAAATTAATTTGAAAAAAATAGGGAAATAACGGTAATTACGAAAATCGTAAACGAATTGTGGCAAACAAATCACTGAATCACTCACCGAATGGATCGAACTTCTGGATGAAACGGATCGAAACTAAACTTTATTTTACTGACTGGTTTTAAATTAGTTCGTCGTAGTTCTGTGAAAAGCGCAGCAAGTATTTGATTACGTTTTGGTCGTTGCCATTCAGGCAATGGGTCTAAGAATATGTTTTGCAATCCTTTCGGTATATAACGCGTTCGATTCCATGCCATAACTATTGATTCCAAAACACTAACTCAAAACAGTTATATAAACGGTGCGATCATTTACCAGTGAATGCTTGAACGCATTGCTCTTACAATCGATATTTTAGTGGAATTACGAGACGAGACGTGAGATGAGGCGCGACTGTGCGCGTAAACCATATATATTGGTACTAAGCTAGACATTATGACGTCTTTAGCTTTGTTAATACAGCGGCTATTACTCAGTGTTAATTCTAAATGCACTGAATGTGCTATTGGCGACACATCAGGCGCCAGTCTAGTGAGCTTAATGCCATAATAAATGGCGTAAACAATAATAAACGTTAACTCGTGTACAGTTTAAGTGAAAACTCTGTGATATAATAGCGTTTAATGCGTTACGACATATTCAACACGACTTTAATATTTAATATTTTCGTTTTAACGTCAACATCGTTTCACATTTCGACACATCAAATATCATTAAAATATCGATTTTAAATCACCCATTATATCATTATCTATATTTTTTATATCTAATGGTTATCTGTTACCAAATTTTAATTAACTAAACATATAATAATTAAAATAAAAGCGAAATAGTTATATGTATTGACATAATTAGGAAATGTCATCGATATCTTCGGCATCGAAACGTTCGTCGTCTACGGAATCCACGCAATCGTCTTCTAGTTCTTCCACATCGCAGTCATCAGCGCCAGCGAAGAAGAGGCCACGAGTTGTTGCCGAACAGCCAAGACTTGTGGTCACATCGCAGGAGGAATTAGATATTGGGGTTAAATATTGTTTTTTTTTTAATTTTTTAATTATTTTCTTCATTTTGTTTTTGGAATCAATTCAATTAACTTATTATGATATAATATATTCATTTTATAACGATATTAAATATGAACAGTATATCAAACTGTGCGCATTAACATAATAAAAACATCGATTTAAAAACAAAATTACAAAAATAATAAAATATACGGAATATGAAAACAAATAAAATTGATTGACATTTAGGTTCTTCGTTACCAAAATCGTCGATTAGCGGAAAGGTTGCAACAAAGACAACGATTGGAGGCTGACTTACGATCACGTATTGAACAGTTGGAGAAAAAGCAGACAAATGACGAAGCGATCACATATGTTATTAATAGATATTGGAATCAATTGAACGAAGATTTGCGCGTTTTGTTGCAAAGATTCGATGCCGAAACCAGTGATGAACAGGAGAATAGGAATGAAAATGAAGAAACCACTAGTTTTTTGCGTCAACTCACGAATTGGGATAAAGAAGAGTTGGACGAAACGTTGCAACAAAGGGTTATTGTGTCCACGCGTGCCGTCGCCAAAGTGTTACAAGCATTTGACAGAATTGTTCAAAGAAATGCCAAAATTATGATGGCTTTGAAGGGTGAGCTAGAATTACAGAGTAACTTAATTCATAGATTTACTTACCTCATTAAACTATGCACAAATTTTGTAACTTATGTACGTTATTCTGCATTATATCGTATATAAGCTTATATTCTTAAGTTTTACTTTTGCTTAAATCTATAGCTTATTAATCAGAAAATATTAAAATTAGATGTATCAAGACTTGCATAAAAACTAGATGTATTTTTCTGAAATTTGTTTGCTTATACAACAGTGCATAACTTTGTCATTTTAATCACAACATAAGTTGAAATTTTGTGTAGATTTTGGTTATATCCGGTTTAATGTTGAGACTAGTAATATAAGCTTAAATACTTTATTGTTATTAAAATAATATAATAATTTGTTAATATAATTTGAATTAAAATTATTAAATAAGATTATTTCGGTTTTTATAATAATTAAAATAAAAACTAACAAACAAAATACTTGAATTAAATTGAATTGAATTTGAAATATCAGGCGATGATAGCGATGACCCGCCGCCTAATTTAGACGATGCCGTTAAAAAAGCGAACGTTGAACTAACAAATGAAAATAAAAATTTAAACTGTTTGGTGACATCACTTCACGAAAAGCATCACATAATGAGCCTGAAAGTGGCAGAAATGAAGGATAAATTAGATGCGAGTGAGTCACAAGTTGATGAATTGAAGAACAGAATCGATGACATTGAATTCGATTTGAATCGTACACGACTACGGGTATTATATTGTGTTTATATCTTTTTATTGACATGACTCGTAATTTTTTATTAATGCAAATTATAGGAGCAAAGACTTGAGGATCATCTCTACGAAACTCGAGAAAAATTGCGTGATTTGCAGACTTCGTCTGTTTCGAGTAATAATTGCGATGATGGCAAACCTGTACTGAATCACAGCGATTCTGTGAGTCACGCTAAACTCGAAGATGTTAAGAGAGATCTCGAAGAGCAACGCGATTTAGCCGCAGCAAGACTTATTGAATTGGAACAGTTAAATAAAGACCATAAAGTAGTCAATATAATATTTATAATATTTAATTGAAATTCATAATATAAGTTATATTAATTATTAGGAAACCTTAAAACTCGCTGAAAAATTAAAAATGGATTTGCAATGCATTCCTGAATCGGTAATCACAGAAACAGCGGAATATAAATGTCTTCAGTCACATTTCTCGGTATTATATAACGAGTCAATGCAATTGAAGACACAATTAGAAGAAACGAGGGCTCAGTTAACGAATGCAAAGAATGCGCATTTAAGGCAAATCGAGCACATGGAGAGTGAAGAGTTGTCTATGCAAAAACGATTGAGGACTGAGTGCATACAACTTGAGGATTCTCTTTCACAAGTTAGGAAAGAGTATGTATTTTTCGTTCAACTTATTTATACAATAAATCTTTTAATTATATATTAAAAGGAATTATTTTTGTTTAATTTGTTAAGATATGAAATGCTGAGAATAGAATTTGAGCAGAATTTGGCTGCTAATGAACAAACTGGACCTATTAATAGAGAAATGCGTCACTTAATCACTAGTTTACAAAATAATAATCAGCAATTGAAAGGAGAAAACGCTAGACTAAAGAAAAAACTGAGGGAAGCTAATCATGAAGTTCAGAAACTTAAACACACTATCGATCACAATACCGTCAAAGAGGAGAAAGTTAAAGAAAAAGAAGCGATTGCTTCCACTTCTCAAGAAAAACAAACAGAAATGAAGCCAATAATTGCAAACGAAACGGCGCTTTTAGCGGTCAAAGAGGAAATAGTAATCAAAGACGAACCTAATGATCAAATAGAAATTAAAAAGGAAAAGGTTACCTAAATTTTAATTGTTTATCATTATTTATGAAATATTAACAGTTAATTTTAATTGTTGAACATTATTAGGTTGAAATGAAAACCAATGCTTCGATATCAGCAACACCTCCATCACAAGCGCACCATCAGTTGCAAACGCAATCTCAATCACAAGCGTTACCGTTACATCAAAGCCATTCCGCTCCGCATCACAGTCATCATAAGCATCACACTCAACAACACGCTGTTATTAAAAAAGATCCAATTGAAACAAATGATCATTTAACTGAGTTATTTGATATTAAAAATGAACGAAAATCAGAGGCAGATTTTATAAGAGAATTAAGGATTCAGTTAAAAAAATCTTTAGAAGCTCAGCGCGATCTTAAACTTTTATTAGATATGTTTAAATCGGCGGATAAGGATAAAAGGTAACTACTATTCGTTTTTATTTTTTAAGTACCTTTTTTTAAATCCTATAATGAATTTAAGTCATACAAATAATAATTAAACTACCGGTAATTATACTGTATATAACTCTTAGATTTAGTTTTCTTATTCGCATTCAAAAAAAGCTAAATGCATTGCAATTTGAAATTTACCATTATTTGGACGATAAACTGACGAATTCGTACGCTTTCTTTATTTTGGTTCATTTATCTAAATGAATAACTACTTTTTGCAATACAAAAACACCATTATTGTAAGATATTGTTGATTGCAAAAGTTATTCCAATTACCAGTATATAAATTTATATATTAATCAATGAATTTATTAGCTGACGAAATCCATCTGTTTTTAGAAGGTTTATGCGAGAAAAACTGGTAAATAGAGAGATAATTATCCTCAGGCAATATTTGCTAATAAATTTTTTGTTTATAACTTGTGCTATTAGAGTGGGTATAAAAGTTTATTACCTATTTTTCTTTATGAATTTTATTGTTATTATGGGCGGCACTCAAGTGAATATATAATTTATTTTACGCATAATGTCTAATGTTTGCACACTTTTAATTGCTGGCATAAAATTTATTGAATAAATAGTTAAATGAAAACTTGAAGTAGCGATACAATTAATTTATTTACGGTATAACTGCAGCAATAAACAAATTAACTCAGTTTTAAAATTTTACAATAAAATTAAATTAACGAAACTTTGAACGCGCAGACATTGGAAAATTAAAATGAATGAATTGAATTTGATATCCTATACATAATCTTTATAGAAAAGACGGTTTGCTAACTTTTTAGTTTATCATCGAAATTTAAATAATTTTTATCTTTAAAAATCTGATGTTTTGGTTTCTTGCTCGACAGAAATTTTACATAACATTCAGTTTTGGATAATATCATTAAACTATTAGTAGTAAAATTAAATTACTAAAACTTCGACTGCAAATAAGTTTATAATAAATATGATTTTAATTTAAGTTTTTCTAATTAAAAATAGAGATAAAGCGCAACTTATGTCGAGCGAGAAAAAATCAAAAATAGAACTCGAAGAGCTAAAGGTTCAGTTAAAGAAATTTCAAGAAAGAGAAAGAAGCGACAGAAGACGATTAGCAGATGAGGACGCTATGCGTAAATTGTTAAAATATGAAGAAACTATACAACAATTGCAAAAAAATTTGTCGGCGCAGAAACAAGAGGAGGAAGCGCTTCTTAACGAAATGGAAGTGACGGGACAGGCGTTCGAAGACATGCAGGAACAAAATCTTAGGCTCATTCAGCAGTTGAGAGAAAAAGATGACGCAAATTTTAAACTAATGTCTGAAAGGATTAAATCGAATCAAATTCACAAACTTCTTAAGGAAGAAAAAGAAATGCTTACTGAACAAGTGATTTCATTACAGGTAACTGATATTTTATTACGTTAATTGAGTAAATAACAATTGATTGTCTAATTAAGGCTCAAGTGGAAGCTCAGAATCAAGTGGTAAGAAAACTGGAGGATAAAGAAAGGCTTTTGCAAAACAATTTGTCTACAATCGAAAAAGAGTTGAGTTTAAGGCAACAGGCAATGGAATTACACAAAAGAAAAGCGATTGAGAGCACTCAATCAGCCGCCGATTTAAAGCTTCATCTCGAAAAATATTTGGCACAATTAAAAGAAGCGCAATCAACAGTAGCAGAGAAGACGTCTGCGTGGCAACAGGAAGCGTTCAAAACGCAACGACTTCACGAAGAGGTTCAGATGTATAAACGAAAGTACGAGAGAGCGAAGAAGTTCGAGTTGGCCACCACTGCCGACGAAGTTCTTCAGGAAGAGATTCGTGAGTTGAGAGAGGAGTTGACGTGTCCGTCGTGTAAGACTAAGCGTAAAGACGCTGTTCTTAACAAATGTTTTCACGTATTTTGTTACGATTGCTTGAAGACTCGTTACGAGACTCGTCAACGCAAATGTCCGAAATGTAATCAGAGTTTTAGCGCTAATGATTTTCATCGCTTATATTTGGCATAATTTTGTTTATCGAATGTTATTTATTTTTCGTTTGTTTTCAATAATCAACTATCAGTTTTGTTTGATTTGCTATTTTAATAAATTGATTATACGGATATGAATGTACCGTATCTTTAGATATACAGTATAATAACTTTATATAATTATGTATAACTTATTGCTGTTAATTAGCATTTACTGTATCGTATTATCATATGCTAATCGTTTACAATCCATGACTAAATATCATATTTGATTGGTTGTTATTTTCAATATCATACTAAATGTTTAAAAAATTCATATATTGTTTATCAAATAAAAAATGTTGCATTTTCTTGTGTGACATATCAATGCGCGGTAATAGACATTGAATTTTTAGCTCATTGAGAGAAGTTGTGCTTAGCGTGGAGTAGACTTGTAAACCGATATACGAAATATTGGGTTCAGTTAGAATATCATACAAAATTGTCGGATTGGGTTCGGAATTATGCTCGTTGGGTTAGGGTCGGGTAAGATTTTCAAATTTTTCTGATTTTTTAAAAAAATTACTTTGTTTAGAAGAAAAATTGATAAAAAAATGTTTCAAATTTTCAATTTACAAATTCAATTGTAATTAATTAACAATTATTAGTTCTAATGCTTCTATAATTTTAAAATTTGGTGCTAGTTTTTTATAAGTCTGAAATATAATTAAGAATAGAACATGTTTCGGATCGGATCGGATACAGTCTGATTCTAGTCGATACAACCACATCGAGTTTGGGTCGTGTTCCGAATTCTATTGATTTACAAGTGTAGTATGAACTGAATACATACCAAATTGGGAACACATAGTTAGAGATGAGCATTTTAGGCGGCCTAACCTTAGGCTTAGGCTCAGCCTACAGCCTAAGCCTACATTATTTCAGGAGCCTAAACCTACAGCCTAAAATTAATTTAGGCTGCCTAACCTCTAGGCTCTATGACGTAATTTTTACTTATAGAAATTATCAATTTTAA
>JAQGAW010002585.1:0-14738 GCA_034698025.1 Phthiracarus crinitus | reverse complement strand
TCATTTCAAATATAAACATCCAGATATAAATTGTTTCGATTTTAATGGAAATAAATTTGAAATTATTAATGTCAGCAAAGAATGCAATGATAACAGCGCTTTAAAATTAAATGAAAAAATTCAGTACAAGAACCATATTATAGACACCGATACGTATGATGCATATTATGGCCACAAATTGTTTAAAGTCGCACGTAATAAATGCATATTACCTTAAAATAATAGATATTAATTAACTCATAATCTAAACCAATTTTATTTATTTAGGAATTCACTCATTAAAACCAGAAATAATGAATAAACCGATTGGTCATCGCTGTCTATATTGTGATTTTGTTCATAGAAAAAAGAAACAGGTTATGACACACATTGCTTCGAAACATTTAAATGATAATGAGATGCGAGTTAACTGTGGTTTATTTGACAAATTATTCATTGATCAATTCGATAGAATATCACACGAAAGATCTCATATTTCGAATGAACAGGAAGTAAAATTGGATAATAAGTGTAATGTGTTTGATAATTCGGATATCATTAATATAAGTGATGATTCGGATAATGAGTAACGAAAATGAACATAAAAGTAAATCAATTGGTAATTATTGGACTGTCATTGATGTGTGATATGAGTGATATTAATAAATTAACACTTATATAACTAAACTACAAATTAACTATTTATATAAAGAATAGTGATTGACTTGAAATTTAATCTTACAGTTTAAAAAAATAACGTATATAATAGAATATTACCGTTTTATAAGATTTCGTACAAATTAGCTGTTATTGAAAACTTTACTTTAATTACATTAAAAGTTTTGTAAATGTGACAAACTTATAGACAAAAAAATGGATATATTTAATACATTAAAAGTTGTTTTTTAAAATATAAATGCGTTCAATATTTGTTTATTTATTATACGATTAGTGTGTTGTGATTGCAAATTATCTAAATAGCGTAAATAGTGTTCATAATTAGATTAACGTAAATTATGACACAATTGTTACACTTTATAAGCATGAGATGGCAGCATATGTACAGCTGCTGCACATCTATAAAGAGCGACGTAAAGTTTAAATGTGATGAACACTCGTTTAATATTAAATGCATGTTTGTTTGTTTAGAATACATATGACTAATGAATTGGTAATCTATTTTTGATTGTATAACAATGTCGTCTAAAACACCATTAATTGATGTGAAACGTGATTATGATAAATCCATGTCACTATTAGACGATTATAGACTACTTTTAGCTAATATTTTTGGTAATTGTGAACAATTGAAGTCAATCAACATTTGTGGTATGAATGTGTTCGACAAATACAACGAATTGGAAATTAAATATAAAAATTCGTTTAATAATAATGATATTAATGAAAGTAAAAGAAGTATTGAACTGAATAACGATTCAAATCTCATTCCGTTTAAAATACAAAAATTTGAACGAATTGATGAAAATATGAGTAATCAATACAATGATAAGCTTATTGTTGTAAATAATGAAAACGATAATTATTTACGAATATATGTAAAGAAACAAATCAATGATTCAAATAGTAGTCAAACTATTAATGTGAACGTAGAAAGTAATACAAATGTTGTTAATATAAAACAGGAAAATATTAAAAAGTATGAAAATATTAATTATAATCAACAAATTGAACAAAACATTAGTTTAGAAAATAAGGATATAATGCAAACGAATGGCGAAAGTAATGATAAAAATTTAGACCTAAACAGCAGAAACAAAAAAAGTAGAGAAAGATTGAGATCTATTTTATTGAGTGAACACATCATAGACATCGATACTCGAAAGAGTAATAAAGTTTCGAAGAATGAGCCTTTTATTAAGGGTAAACTTCTAAATGATTTTTATATATTCGTTAAGTTTTAAACAATTTTTAGAGATTTACTCGAAAAAACCGGAAACATTGAATCAAATGATTGGTTATTGTTGTACTGAATGTGATTTCGTTGCGCCAACAAAAAAGGCAGTTCGGAATCATGTCATATCTTTTCACGAAACGAAATCTAATCTTATGACGAAAAAGCAGACCAACAAAATGAATAAAAAATTAAAATTAACTGTTAAAAACTCGAAAGAATTATCGAAGAGAAGTAAAAACAAGCGCTCGAAAGATGATTTGTTGGCCGAACACACTTTAGGCGTCGATACTGACGATAGAGTTATGAAAAAACATCGTTTTATTAAAAGTAAATTATACTAAATAATAAATATTAACAATTAAGTTATATTTTAAACTTATTTTTTAGAAGTTTACTCGAAAAAACCAAAAACATTGAATAAATTTATTGGTTTTCGTTGCACTGAATGTGATTTTGCTTCACTAAAATATAATGCGATTGATATGCATTTTAAGCTTAAACATCGAGATATAAATTATTTCGATTTTAGTGAAATTAAATCTGAAATTATTAATGTCAGCAAAGAATGCGATGATAAGGAAGCAAAAAAATCAAATGGAAAAATAGAGTATGCGAATCATATAATAGGCATCGATACGTATGATATGAGTAGTGAAGGGAATCGAACTTATGGCGACGAGTTATTTAAAATCACACGTAAGTATAATTAAACATTCATTAAAATAGGTTGAAGTTTATTCTAAACTAATATTATTTAATTAGGAATGCACTCATTGAAACCAGAAATAAAGGATAAACGGATTGGTATTCGCTGTCTATATTGCGATTATGTTCATAGAAAAACGAAAAACGTTATGACACACATCGCTTCGAAACATTTAAATGACAATGAGATGCGAGTTAATTGTGGTTTATGTGACAAATTATTCGTTAATCGATTCGAGAATATCACACGAAAGAACGCATATTTCAAAAGAACAGGAATTAAAATTGGATAATATGTGTGATGTGTTTGATAATTCGGTTGTCATTAATAATAATATAAGTGATGATTCGGATGAGTATCGAAATGTGCGTAAATGTAACAAAATTAATAATCGCACTGTCGTTGATGTGCGATATCAGTGATTGTTAAGAAATTAACACTTTTAGAACTAAACTATATATTAAGTACGTTACTATTGATTCATGATTTGCTTACATATTTATGCGAACGTTGCGAAAGTTGTATGATTTTGTTGCCAAAAAAACGTATAGAGATTTTGAATGTAAATATAGCCGTACAGTAATAAATTGAACACAAGTACTTTAATACGTAGTTTCAAATGTATTAAATACACTATCAGAAAGAACTCACTATTATATAAATGAATATGTGTGTCAATGTATATGTAGAATGACGTAACAATCAAACGAAACACTAGTGTTGCGCAACACTTAAAGAAATGTATTAACTCAAAATAACGTAACATTAGAGATAACATTTTTAACGTATAACTTTTAACTTTAGCAGTTAACCGGTTAAGGTTAAGGTTAAAATTTAAACATCTTATCCAAAGATAAGTTAAAATATTTTTAAGCGGTTAAAGTTAAAAATATTACAAAGGTTAACTGTTAAGTTTTTTGATTTATAAACTATACTTTATTTACTAAATACTTATTAAAATCCAATTTTAAATTCTTTTATTTTATGTTTTACTGTACCGTATTTTGCAAATATATCCGTTGAAATATTTTAAACGATATATAATGAGTTGAAATGATAATATTTGCTATCATAAATAATTATTATAGTGATAATAAGCTTATTTACTTAATAATTTATGTTAAGAACCGGTTAACGCTGCGGTTAATAAAGATACAGCTAATGTTAAAAGTTAAGACATTTTTACGAGTTAAGGTTAAAACTTTAAAGAAAATCTTTAACTTTTAACCACTGTTCATCCCTATGTAACATCATTTTAACATTAACTCGTTGACCTTTGAAATAGATTTTGATTCGAGTAAACTCCACTTTTTGACTCGATATTTTAAAATTAATTAAAATATCAAATTTGGGTAAAAGAAAATTTATATAAAATATAAATTCTTATAAAATTTACTAAAGAAACTCATTTATGTGAAAGATGTATACTGTACAGTATATTTTAAGTTTTTATAAACTTTAAAAGTAAAATTATTTTTTAATCTTACGAAAAATTTCACAAAAATTCATGAAAAATCATGTAAACGGTTTAAAACGAGTTACACTTGTTTATGTATAACTTTATCGATTAAGAAACAATTTAACCAATAATTCTCAACTATTTAACTTTAAAATGTGTATTAAACACTACAAACGACAAACATGATGCGACTGTTTATGAAATCGTACTAAAAATACGCATTAATCTTAAAAATACTCAATAAAAATTTTTAATTTTAATTAAATATCAGTTTGTTTTTATATTCGCATATAAAACATTAATCTCATAATTTAACTTTATTTCAGCTCATTTTTGATTAACATTAATAAAAAAACGAGTTTTGTTAAAAGAAAATAAACGCCAGAAATATAAACATAGATTTATTCTGCTTAGTAATCCTATATAATTCACTTTAGTTTACTCTTCTTTTTGATTGTATGCGTATTTAAATGTTTAATCATATTTCCTTTCTCAGAAAAGCGTCGCTCACATTGAGGCCATTCACACTCATACGGACGTTCGCCGCTATGCACACGTAAATGCGTTTTCAGATTCCATTTCGTAACAAACTTTCTGTCACATTCAGGCCAATTGCACGCAAACTTTCTTTCTTCAGTGTTCGCGCCATTCTTATTGTGTTTCTTCTTATGTCGTCTCAGATGAGACCAATCACCGGTACGATAGTCACAACCGGGCCAAACACACGAATATGGCTTCACATTCAGGTGTAACCTGTTATGCGCTGTTTTGCCCCTTCGAGTGGTGAACACAGAGTCACATCCCGGCCAATCACAGCTCAATCGCGTATCATCTTTCAAGTGTATTCGTCGCATGTGTTCCATTATTCGACACTTTTTCGCTGATCGATGTCCACAGTCCGGCCATTCGCACAGAAATGGCTTCAGTTCCAAATGAGACACTTTGTGTGACTTTAGTTGATCTAAAGTTTTGCCCACATATTCACAATTAGAGTAATCACAAACAAACCGATGTTTCGAGTGAACCACATGTTTGTGCGCTTTAAGTCCAGACGTGTCGACGAAACACGACTCACATTCATCGCAATTAATTGGCCGGTAATTCGTGTGTTTCGCGCGAATATGTGATTCGACCTTACGTTGGATTCGACTCGCAAACTCACATTCAGACCATTTGCATCGATAACCGATTATTTTATCATTCAATTTTGATCGAAGAGCTATTCAACAATAATTCATATTAATTTCTATTAAAAACAATTAAGCTTATAAATATTTTTAATATTCTATACAAAATTGAATTAATTTTTGGTAAAAGTTTTGATGCCTTTAATTGATTGTTCGCATTGAATGTGTTCTTCGATGTGATCGATCGATAGAATATATTTCGAAGAATTCAGTCTCACTCTTCGCTTTCTTTTTCGTATTTTGTTCGTATTTGTATGTTTTTTTGGTGCATATGTTTCCGAATCATAATTTGTATTATCAGTTTCATTGTCTTTATCCGTTAACTCATCCGAACTCACCATTTTTTAAACAGATAATTTACGGATTATATGCCATCTGTTGTGCCACTGATAAGTTAGTTATAATGAATGGGATAATTTGGGGAATATACCAACAATTAGACTATATTGCCCGAAATTACCCGAAATTAGTAAAAAAATTAAGTAAACTTCGAAAAATCTATTTAGAAAAAGTTTATCAGCAAACTGTTATCAATATTAATGAAAAAATAAGTTGACCTAAATTATATGGTTATATTTACTTAAATAATTTGACCCGAATTAATACAATTAAATACGAATTGATTAAAAAAATCCGATTTAAATTTATTAATTTTTACAAAAAAATTCAAACATGAAAAGATGTGTAAAAGAAGGTTTCGGTTTCGGTTTCGGTGAAGGTGTCGAATAGTGAAAAAAATAGTGTGTGTCGGTTTAATTTGTTGTATACGCGATATCACATTATATCACATTCGTTAAAACTCAATACTGAATAATCACCATTAATTATGGCAACATTTTATTTAATAAAAAATATTATTATTATACATTTAACGAGTTCGCGACAATGTCTAATTAAAATAATGAAAAATGCATATCGAATGGCACAAAGTGTAGTTGAAATATTAAAAAACTTGCGTTTATGAATTTAACTATGAAATTATTTAAGGTTTAAAACATAACTGTTAACTTTAGTCTTAAAATTGACGCCAATTAAGCGCAAACTGTCATAAATTTTTTTATTCTATATTAATAAGCATATGATTCGGGTTTGATAGCAATTCATCGCAATTGAAATCATAAGCAGTGTCTAAATAATTACTTATTGATTGAAATGCTTGTTATCTCTGTGATCACTAAGTTCTGCTGTATTACCAAATAATTGATTACACTTTAAACATAAATAAGGTTTCGTAATGTTATGCGAAATCTTCACGTGATTACTAATTTCATCAAATTGTGATAATTTCATAATTGTATCACATTTCGGATATTTACATCGATAACCAATAAATTGATTCAATGATTGAATCTTTTTTGACACTAATTCTTGAATTAGAAAACAAAAAATATTTTTTTTAATAGTTTTACGATGATTTTGAACATTAAAACTGACACTTACTCGCGACAAAACAGTTGTCCGTTGCTTTCTCTGCCGTTTCAACGCCTATAATATGTTCAAGAAATACCTCACAAGTATTTCTGCATATATTATTGCTATTCGACTCATTTCGCTTGTCATTCACATAAATATCATTATTACTTGGCTTTTGTATCACAGCATCGGTTATCGTATCAGTGATACGTTTATCGTTATATTCATCAATACGTATGCGTTTTGTTTGCGTGACTTCGCTGTGATTTGATCCGTCATTCACATCAGTATATAATCTTTTATTTTCGCGTTTATTATACTCATTCGCACACAAATTTTGGTATTGTTTTTCCAATTCATTGAATTTGTCGTACAATTTGTTGCCAGTAGTGATCATTAACGAAATTTGATCGCATTTACAGTTCAGAAACATTATTGTTATAAATTCACGATATTTATCCAATAAACTCATGCATTCATTATTATGATTATTATTAACCGGTATTTTACTGTTTATTGAATTGTTTATAGCAATTAATGCTATTTCTTCGGCCATAATCGCATAAATCAAAATTAATAAAAAAACACTATTATTTTACATACTTTCGAAAAACAATTCAAATCATTTTAAATAATGTTTGTTTTGACACAAACAAAGCACATACGCATGCGTTTAAAACGCAATTTTTTCATTGAAAACTTTTCATGTGTTTTATGAGACAGTTATGAATTGGTTATTTCAGAATATTTTATAAGCAAATATATTTTTTATTGACATTTAAGTTACACTACTTATTAAATCCACTGTTGTGCTTATAATCCATGCAAAATGACTAACAAATCTTTCAAGCGCACACTTAACGACAAATAACATGATTATGAGTAGACTCCGAAACGGGACCCGATTTGTCGGACCGGGCCTTGAGTTAAATAGGAATTAAATTTTTCCCTTACAAATTTTGTCTAATAATTGAAGTTAAATGTAGTTTTGCTATATTTATATATATATATTTATTAATAACATTTAAAGAACAATAGTAAAGTATATAAAACTTTAAAAAGTACAATATTTATCATTTAACTTAATTATGAAGATAACTGAAATATAGAGCAATAAAAAATTGTAATTAGTCAGTCGCATGTTGTGATTTGTCGGCTGAATCGGGCAGCGCTTTTCAATCAACTATAGATTAACTAGAATTTACAATAAATCTATATCTATATATACATCTATGTATATATCTATGTCTACAATCAGTTTTTAGTTACTAAACTTTAGTATTATTAATCGGTTCGTCAAACACTGATGGATTATTAGCCCATTCTAATACCTCTTGATTGTCATTCTTATTCCGACGCTTTTTACTGTGTTGAATACGTCTGTGAAGAAGTCTGTCAGCTTTAGTTTTAAAAATCAGATCACAATGAAAGCATTTAATTCGTTTGCCTTTCGCTCTCATTAAAGCTAAACTGTGTTCAGAATGAATATGATTGACAACAGTTTTTAGTTTACCGCTAATAAAACCACATTCAGTATGTAAACAGCGAAAACCGATCGTTAAATTTTGTGATTCAAACTTATTCGAGCAAATCGCTAAAAATTAATATAATTGTAAACTATTTAAGTAATTTAATCGAAATTTACTAGTTGTATGATTACCCGCTAATTTGCCAGTATCTGAAAGCATTTTATCATACGTATCGAAGCCAATCCAATGATTTTTATAAAATATTTTTCCGTCCATTATTACTGGAACATCAGTTTCATCGACAACTTCTTTTCTAACAAGTCTCTGTTTGCGGGGCTTTTTGTGCTCGAATTTGTGACGCTTTAATTGTTTCTTAGATGGGAACTGTTTATCGCATACCATGCATATGAATCCAGTGTGAGCCATAACGTGAAGGTAAACACTGGATTTTTTGCGCATAAAGTACTCACATTGAGGCCATTTGCAGCCGTAACCAATCACTGATCCATTTCGTAATTTTCTGCCTAAAAAATAAATACCGTAATCGAAAACTTTATTTTAAAAAACATGATTATTATACCGTACATTTGACAAAACGGTTATCATTCATCGTAGTTTCAACAACTTCGACACCATTATCATTAATAAAAATTTTTTGTTTTTCTTTTAGTTTTATATTAGTAAAATCATTATTTGCCGATTGTTTTTGTTTAGGATTTGAGTTCGAATCCAATTCATCGTCACTGTCGTCATAAACGGCTTCGTAATAACTTTTAGGGTTATGTGCGTCTGCTTTGTGTTGAGTGAGTTGTATTCCATTCTCAAACAATTGATTACACTTTAAACACATAAATGGTTTCGTAACATTGTGAACAAATTTGATGTGTTTAGTGATTTCATCAAAATTTGTTTCAATTGTTTGACATTTCGGATGTTTGCATCGATAACCAATAAATTCATTGAATGATTCATACTTTTTTGAAATTAACTCTAGAATTAAATGAAAAAATTTGTTATATTTTTCGCGTTTATTTTCGAAATTAAACGTGTTATACTCACTCGTAGCCAAACAGTTGTCCGTTGATATCTCCTCCGTCTCAACGTCTATAATATTACCTATGAATACTTGACTGGTATTTTCGCCAAAACTGCTATTAGACTCGATTTGCATATTATACGCATTATCTTTAATATTATCTTCATTTTCTTTTTTAATATGTTTATACTCCATATCAACGGCTGTCGTAGTAGTGGTCTGTTCATCATAATCATCAATGGGTTCAGGTTTTATTTGTTTGACCATAAAATCGTTATTCACATCGGAATTCAATATTGTTTTACGATTTTCGATATCGTTATTGTTATAAGCAGTTAACAAATTTTTGTACTCATTTTCCAATTCATGAAATGTTTCGTGCAATTTATTTCCATTCGTATTAATTAACGAAATTTGATCGCATTTACAATTAAGACATAAAATCGTTATAAATTTGCGATATTTATCCAATAAACTCAAATATTCATTATTAGTATTATTATCTGGTATTGAATTGTTTAATGAATTGTTTATCGCTATTAATGCTATATTTTCAGCCATCGCTTCAAACCATTGATTTGATTTTAAATGTTAAAACTTTTGACATTTCAGTTTAAATGTTTGTTTACAATAACAACATGTGTGCGCATGTGTTTGTAAACAAAAATAAAAAGAAAAGTTTCACACAGGTTTAGGCGTTGTAACAGTGTTTAAAAGATAGAGATACAGCGTCTGTCTGTCTCGATATAAAAAACATTTATTGAAACGTATCCTTAAATATTAAGCTTGAAATTTAAACAATCAATTTTTATATAGAATTTTATCAATAAATTCGTGAAATTTTTTACATAAATATTTTAATAATGAAGTATTTTGGTTTTTTTCATCATAAAATATCAATTATAAAGAAAAATTAAGTATTTTTCATTTTTTAGCGTTGCAATATTTTTTTTATTAGTTTCGTTATGTATCAAAGGATTTTTTTTTGTTGTTTATTCATTTAGCACTGTTTATGCTACGTTTTGTATCTCTATCTTTTAAACACTGCGTTGTAATAGCCATTAAAGCGCCACAATGTCTTAAAGCTCATTAAGCTGAGCGCCTTTAAGTCTATTTTAGTGACAAATAAGTTTAAATGACTCGATTAATGTACAGTAAGTATAAACCATAAAATATTGTGAATGATAAGAGACTGTAGTCAGACTGTTTAAGAGACAGTAAAATAAGAATTACATTATCTAATAATTAAAAAGGAATTTATAGTTTGACATAACAAAGTTATCAGTTAGTAAATCATAATTAAGGACGCGATGTTAATGACTTTATGACTTTTTAATAAAGAGAAATATCGATTTTTAAGTTAAATATCTTCTCGAATCTTATAAAAATAAGATAATTGGGAAGCATTTGTTAGGTCATAAAAAGTCATATTTAAATCGTTAGGTCATATTCTCAAAACAAAACCGAAGAAAATTATTGTATTTTTATGTTCTGAGATTTTGTTTCGAGAAAATTATTTAATTTAATATAAAATTGAAATAAAATTTTAAAAAATTGTTTATAAAAAATTAAAAATTATCGACTATTGGTAAAATAATATATTAACAACCACCCATTTCAAAATTAATTGTTTCAAAAGTTTCACTTTATTGTCACTTATGTCCATAAATAAATTTTTAGCATGTATGTATCTTATAATTTTGATTGTGTATAACATTATAGTTTAAAAATAATAGTTTTATAAAAAAATATGGTCATATTTTAATATCATTTTTGACGATTTTAAAGTCATTTTTATAGGCCTTAAAATCCGAAAATAAGGTTATTAACTTCGCGCCCTTAGTAATTACTAGGGATCGGATTTTCCGCTACTAAAAAGTGGTTAAAACGGGAGGGAACCTGGAACAAAAATGTACCAAAAGCGGGAATGGTTCCTGGAAAATATTTAAGCATAATTTTTTAAAAATTTACAAAAAATATTAAACTTTTTATACAAAATATTTAACAAAGTAAGCGTTTAGTATTATAAATCATTAATAATTTTGAAACTATTTTAAGAACACTTACAATTCACGCCATATTTTCAATTTGTATTGAATTCAATGACTACTATTTTAGAAAGGATTTGTTGCTAAATGTATTTAAACCGATAAGTTTTTGAAAATTTTCTCATATCAGGGATTATTTCTATAAATTGATAAAACCAGGAAAATAAAACAAATTTTAATTAATTCGTTAGATTTAATAGTAGTTAACATTTTAATATCCCGGTTATACTATCAAAGAAAAAATAAGGGATTTTCCTGGAACTAGGATTTTCGATACTCCGCAATAATAACTTTGCAAAAATTTGTCTCAGTTTCTACTAAATACGTCAGAAAAAAATTCTGTTTTAACCTTTAAAACGGCAAATATATTTTCGAAAATAAACTTAATTATTCACAAATATAAGGAAATATCCTTGAAAATTATGAACTTGAAAATAAGCAAAACTAGTGGATAATTAATTTTAGAAATATTAATGATTAATTTGAATTTTAATTAAAACTTATAATACACAAAAATTTATTCAAGAAAAAAATTAATAAGTAAAGTTAACGGATTTTTCCTCAAATGTAAACCTAAATTAATTTTTTATAATTCTGAATTTATAACTTAATAATTTTCTCTAAAATTGTTTGGCAAATACCGCGGTTTAACGTTTCGGTTTAAATTTTAACATCAATCTTGACTTTACTTTTTAGTTATATATGGTTTTATATTTTTATATTATTAAAGTCAAGAACTTATTTATTTACAATACTAAACATTTTTTCAGATTACCGCCATTCGAACACATCAATTAATATTTTATAATTATTTTAATATATATTTACAAAGAAAAAATTATAAATATTAGATTTATATAAATTCTCAGAAAAATTTTATTACCTGTACTTCGAAAAATGAAGTTTCTCTTTAATACAATTTAGGTTACAATATAATAATGAATTGCACAAAAAAACTAAAATGTTATTTTATTAATTTGATTATAATATATTCTTGAAATAAAACTAAACTTTAAAGTCAATATAAATCGTCCATAAAATCATTTCCATTTAAACATGTTTTTAAAATTACATAAGAATAAAGGTATACATAAACAGTGATAATTTTCAATTTAAATATATGGTACATAAAAAAGTTAGTTAAGTTATAATTTTAAAATGAGCATAAAGTCACAGTTAATTATTTAATATGTAAATGTTTCGTGTTTAAAGCAAATGCTAATTAAAAACGTGAATCTCTTTATTATTATTTTTTTTGTTGTTATAACAGTTATAACGATCAGTGTTTATAAGAAAATAAAATTGTAGTCAACATTTTACTATATAGAATGAATAATGGAATATTAAAAAATATTAAACGTATATTAACCTTAAATTTTTAATGTTTTTTTGTTTTGTTAACTTGTTTTCTCCTTATAATAAAAGTTCAGCGCAACAAAGAGCCGCAAACATGAATTATAAGCTCGTAACCCAAAATGTTTAAATAATTAGGTTTACGATTAAACATTATGATAACATTGTATATAATTTTAACGTTATATAGTAAATAAAAAATATTTTGGCCCATAAATAAACTGATAAAAATATATTTCTTTTTTGAACAAAATTTGTTTTCAAAAAAAAATGAAATGAATGCATTTAAGTTAATTAAATATATTAGTAATAGATATATATCTAAATCGTAAACGTTAAATGGATTGTGTATACTAAAAATAACTCGTATATATAAAACATAAAATATTAAACTTTATGGCCTACTAATGTCTTTTACAAAATTTTTTCAGAAAAAATATATGGAATAACTTTTCACAACTCTTGGTTTAATGTCAACATTATTATGGCATTTAACATGATTTTTAATATATGAAGAATAGAAATATATACCTAATAATATCTATATTTTGAGTGAAAATATATGCGTATACGCGATAAAACTTATTTTGCACTTAATATCAAACATTAACCGCTAATACTATTGTGCGCCTAAACTATATATTGTAAACTTATTGTGTTCTGAAAAAACACATAAATCATACGATAAGTCCGTCAAACATAAGTGACATATAAATTATAAATACGTATGTAATTCTAGAGAAGTTATACGGATCAACATATTTTCATTAAAAATATGTTTTTTAAACCATATTATACTGCGCGTGGTTTTGAGTGATGTCATTCTGGAAAACAGTACCAAACTTATGAGTTAACATGTGTGATGTCATTTAAGTGTTATTACATCTACAATAACAACACTCGTAAAGGAATGCTGCGCTCATATATTAGACTATATCATTATAAACAAATTGGTCGATAGTATTATCGTTAAAAATATCTGGAAGTATTTGTCGGGGAATTCAGTGGATAAGAATTTTGTGTGTAAGTTTCATACATATTAACACATTTGTTATGTTAATTTTCGACAAAGTTTTGGAGAACACCCGCTCCCGCACCGAAACCATAGCCCTTTGGACCATACATTTTTCCATAGCAAGCTATACGATTAAAATCAATTTCTTTCATTAGAGTAAACTTTAACATAAATAAATAAATAAATAACTCATATTAACAGCACTCAAGATATTAAAAACTAAAACTAAACAATAAAGTGTAACATACTTTTGCAGTAAATTTCTCCCTCTCTCTCGCATAGCGTTGCGGACTCTAAACGTTTGCGGCACTCCTTACAGTTGAAACATGTACTCTTATGCCATGCCTACCAATTAAGTAATAGTACAACAAAAATTTTGAATGTTTAGATTGTCATCTCAAGGCTATGATTGAGTCAACAAATAATCATAAGTACATATAAATACATACCGAACCGCCACCCATCATCTTTTCGGCCATATAAACAGCTGGTAAGCCAAAAAAATACATAATAATTATTAGGAAATCATTTCGATTAACATATAATTGAATGGTTTCAAAACCTTTCCCACATCGCGGGCATATGTCAGTGCCGCCCCATTTTGGTTTCCCATTGGTGTGACCAACAGGTGATGGCGGACCAGCTCTGGGCGCTACGAATGCCTGAGCGGTTTGCGGAATATTGCTGGTCGGAGGACCGTTCTTGTATTTCTGTCCGTCGTCCATAGATAGCGTTCCCGCTCCCTGTCCATACCCGTACCTGCAATTTGTAAATTACCTTTTTCTAACAATTTTTATTCAAGTTTTATTTATGTTGAATAATTTATGTTACCCTTTTGGACCGAATAATTTGCCATAACATGATTTGCAAAAAATGTCGCCGTCGTGTTCGGTTAAATTACCGCTGTCTAGTCGACGATTACACGTCTTATTTGCTATTTAAATATATTCAAATAAATTATTGTTAACTAATTTTATGATTCGTTTAAGTTTGTGTTTTATGTGTCAGTCGGCAACTAATCATTAAAGACCGGATTTTCACATAAAAGAATATAAAAGCATAAAAAGCATATTTTGAAGCTTTTTACGAAAAAGAATATGCGAATATTCTTTTGCATATTTTTAGTTTAAATGAATTAGTAGGGCATATTTAATAGTT